>PVJN01053891.1:0-13592 GCA_004026805.1 Lasiurus borealis | reverse complement strand
ATTCACTCTGTGTCCTCCACCTCTCAGGCTGTTTTATATACACACTTAAGAGCATATATATATGTATACATTACATATAATGTATGTGTATTATGTATTGAAAGAGAGATACATTTTTCATCATGCCTGTAATTTCTTTTTATCTTTCTCTAAATCAGGATCTTACTGCACGTCACCTACACCGATTCATCTGAAAACTCTAGGGCAGTGGTCGGCAAACTGCGGTTTGCTCTGTTGACTAATGAGTTTGCCGACCACTGCTCTAGGGGCTTTTTGATCTTTTTAAGAACAGCTATCTAAATCTGGGTCAAAAACTAGTTATAAACTGAGAGCAGACATCTTTTATCACTCATCGTAAATCTCATCCACATAATGGGTGTAGTGAAGAGTGAGGCTGGCGGTTTGCTTCTTCACATCTTACTCATGCCATGGTGTTTTCTCTTCACTCAGTTTTCATTCCCACCCAGTTGTAAGTTCTTTCTCTTAACAGGAGGGAAAGATAGGAGGTGGCCCTGGGGAAGCTCTGACACACAGAGGCCATAGTAGACAGCATAATTAGGAAATTGGAAATGGCAACTTAGTCATAGAATCTGTATACTCACCTATACTGAATCCTGCTAGCCTGATAATTATGCTGCTCTGGTTAGGCCCAAAGATGGGGAAGCAAGCACTATTCTAAGTGATAGTGAAACCCCAACTTGTTGGATCATTAACACTCATCACCTCATCAGAGAGAGTAGATACCACCTGGAATAGAGAAATCAGCTGACCTCCTGAATGGATTTTATAAATTTGTAACAATTCTGGGAAGTGGTGGCTTTCATGTTCAGAGTCAGGCACTTAAGAAACATTTTTTTGTGACTTCTGAAAAATCCTAGCTAACAAAAGAGTAATATGAAAATTGATCATACCTCCACTATACCTACAAGCCACGCCCACCAGCCATGCCCACCAGACAATCAGAGGGAGTATTCAAATAAACCCAACCAAGATGGCTACGGCTGGAGAGAGAGCAAGAGGGAGGCTTGTGTTGCCCCTGGCAATGGAGGAAGCCAAGTTTTCCACACACCCTGGCTGGCAGGCCTCCACTTAAGGCAACAAAGTTTCAATGGCTGTGCAGGCAGAAGGCTTGGCTCCACTCTAGGCTACACAGATACCAGGGCCTCTGCTTGGTTTGCCTGGGGGGGCATGGCTGGCCTGCAAACCGCCACAGGCTCCTTGCCCAGGCCACCACACCCCAAGGGAACACCCACTCTGATCCAGAACTTTCTTCAGGGCAAACCAGCTGGCCTCCACCCATGCACCAGGCCTCTCTCCTATCTAATAAAAGAGTAACTGTCTTTTATTGACTGTCACTCCAACATACAAGATGACTGCCCCCAGGTGATCAAAAGATCCTGCCCCCATATGGACATAAGATGGCCACCACAAGATGGCCAGCAGGGGAGGGCAGTTGGCAGGAACCAGGCCTGCAAGGGAGGGCAGTTGGGGGTGATCAAGCCTGGAGGGGAGGGCAGTTGGGGGTGATCAGGCTGGCAGAGGAGTTAAGTTGGAGGTGACTGGACCTGCAAGGAAGGGCAGTTGTGGGGACCTAGGCCTGCAGGGGAGGGCAATTAGGGGTGACCAGGCCTACAGGGAGGGCAGTTAGGGGTGACCAGGCCCATAGGAGAGGGCAGTTAGGGGCAAACAGGCTGGTAGGGGAGCAGTTAGGCATCAATCAGGCTGGCAGGGGAGTGGTTAGGGGGTCATCAGGCTGGCAGGCAGAAGCAGTTAGGGGCAATCAGGAAGGCAGGCAGGCAAGCAGTTGGGAGCCAGAAGTCCTGGATTGTGAAAGGGATGTCTGACTGTAAAAGGGTGGTCGGACATCCCTCAAGGGGTCCCAGATTTGAGAAGGTGTAGGCTGGGCTGAAGGACACAACCCCCTCAACCCCATGCACGAATTTCATGCACCAGGCCTCTAGTTAACTTTATAATAGCCACGGGTAGAGGGATGAGAGCATAAGGACATGAGAGCCACTTTCCCCAACAGCAAGCTAGGAGGGGAGGGATGAGGGGAAGTGGCAGAGCATAGACCTGCTCCATGGAGGGCATCAGGGAGAGACCTGAGAGTGCAGCATCCTAGAAGAGGAAGAAGGTGCATTGGGAGGCACTTGGCAGTGGGGTCAGTGATGCTCCCTGTGGTGCAGTGATTGTGGTATAGTACTCAGGATAACAGGGGAACTTGCATATTATCACTTAACTACAGGCCATGGATGAATGTAGAATTAGATCAAATTTTATAATTTAATTAGAGGCCTGATGTATGAAATTCGTGCAAGTGTAGGCCTCCACTGCCCTGGCAGCTGCCTCAGCCCTCGCAGCTGAAGCTTTGTCCAGAAGGTCATCCAGGTGGTCAGTCCACTGTTGGGCCATTCAGTTGATTTGTATATTATGCTTTTATTATTATAGATTTTTATAATTAATCTACAACAAACCCCGACCAGGAAGGCAAAATGTCAAAACACTGGCCAAGCCTTTCTTGCAAGTCACAAATCTAATTGGAAATGTGTCTCACATTCCAAAATAACTTAAAAATAACTTTCAAGCCGTGCATTTTTTAACATTTAATTTTAAACATTTGAGATCATTTTAGGCCCATGTCATCCATTTCTTTAACTACCCATGTCTTTGATTTAGTGAAACTCCCTATATTAAAAACACACACACACACAACAAAATGAGAACCCCATTTTCCTTTTGCACTGTTACTTATTCATGAGTTCATTTTAGGGGAGACTTCTGGCTAGAGGTTCTCATGGGGGAAGAAGCATATGGTTAGGGTTCTTCCCCTTCTCTGATATGGGCACAGAATCTTGTAACTCCACCAAGGGTTGGATTAACTACCACAAGCTCCGGGAGGCAGTGTCTAGGACATGAAAGTTTTGCAACAGGAAACACCCTCTCACTCTGAGTTTAATTCCTGAATTCTGTGTCATGGTCTGGATGCCGAGGTGGAAGGGGGGACATCTGTGTTCCTGGGCCATTCCACTGGGAGCCCTGCTGTAACTGAGTGAACCATGTCTGCAGTTCCTGTCGATAAACCTCCCCGCCACACATCTGGGCTGTGCCCTCCTCTTTACTTCTGGTCCCCCATGAGCCTACTCTGCCTTCTCCTGGATCCCTGATGCAGTGGCTGGAAGAAGGTGGACCAGGGAGGGGCCTAAATGGCTTTCCACACTGTCCTGCTTTCCTCTGCCTCTGCCTATCCTCACTGGCCCAGCAAATTGTAACACCAGAAGACCTAGTGATGCCAAAACCAGTTTGGCTCAGTGGATAGAGCGTTGGCCTACGGACTGAAAGGTCCCAGGTTTGATTCCGGTCAAGGGCATATATCTTGGTTGCGGGCACATCTCCAGTGTGGGTAGTGCAGGAGGCAGCTGATTGATGTCTCTCTCTCATTGATGTTTCTAGCTCTCCATCCCTCTCCCTTCCTCTCTGTGGAAAATCAATAAAATATATTTCAAAAAGAAAGAAAAAGAAGAAGACCTAGTGTTTCTCTCACCTGCAAAGTCCCAGTGCATATGCGGGGCATGCCCTCCAGCCTTGAGGCTCCTCTGCCATAAAATACTGATTATGTGTATGTAGCCCAAATGACTTTTGATAAAGGCTATTGTTGTGAATTAAAAAACGTGTGTCTCTCAACTGCTGGTATTCATAAAAGCAGGGCATGTTGTTGACACCTATGCCCCCCTTTCCTCACCCTTCCTTCTGGCGACACCAGTGGCAATCAATTCCTTTCCGCCATTCCTGGTCCCCTTTGTCCTCCCCTATTACTTGAGCTTGTAAGAGACATTTTAAGTAGTTTACATATTCATAGTATAGTGAGAAACACGGGCTCACTGACTTTAAGGTCTTTTTCTAGCACTAAAAATTCCTCTGGTTTTTATATATTATTTTGTGGGATATTAATTTGGAGTAGACTGCCTCTGGAAACAGCGATTCAAGGGGTTGGGACACCTGGACCCGTACTTCCCATTGTGCCATCAACCAGGGAATGGCCTTAAATGTGTCACTGTCTTTAGTCGGCCTCAGTTTCCTCACCTGCCACACAGAAACAGTATGTGAATTTGTAATAATGCAATCATATGTTAGAATTACAAATTGATACTATAATTCAGGAGCCTGACCCTATTTGTACTCTGTTCCTACACTGACATTCCAATGAGAACTTTTTGGGTAGACAGCCGGAGAAGCGTCAATGCACAGGGCATGGTCCCTTCCCAGGGGCCTTTTTAGAAGGGCCAGCTTCAGTACTGGCAGTGTAATATGTTCATCTCCTCTGAGGCCATACTCTGAGGGAGCTCCTGTTGGAGACAAGGAAAGAGTATGGATGGAAAGTGGGGAGAACGGGAAGAATTCTGCTCAAAGAGGCATTGGAAAGAGGAGGGCCTCTGCATAGACATTTGAATTGGTTCACTGGGGACAGATTTATGGATCTCCATGAAACTCAGGAACAGATCTCTTGGCAGAAGTCTCTACTTCCTAGTGGAAGGCAGAAAGTGGGCTGCAGATGTCCTGGAGGTTTTCTGTCTTTGTGGTGCTCAGAAGGCTGGGAGAGATGGGACATCAACTCCTCAGTGCATTCCATAACCCCTGCAAGTCTGATATATAAGACAGAAAGCCAGCCTGGGGTTTTCTCATGTGGTTTCATGTTGATACCTATGATATCAGAGACCCTGTCCAGAAAGCATCACCTGGCTATAGGTTGTTATTTAGCTATTGGTAAAGTTGCCATCTATACATAATTAGGTTCTTAAGGAGGTTTGAGGTTTATTTATTAATTTGCAATTTCTATGCACAAACTTGATCTTCATGGAATGGGTAAGAATCCTAGGACTATGCTGGTGAAAAGGGTTGAAGGATGATGTGGTGAGAAGGGTGAGCATGATCTGGCCGGTGGTTACCTGAGTAATCAAGAAAAAGAACGAGAGTCAGAGGACGGGGGATCCATTCCCAGCTCTGTCACTTACTGGCTATTTGCCATTAGATACATCATTTGACCTTCCTAAGATTCAGCATTCTTACATTTAAAATGATAAATATTGGTCTTCCTATCTCATTGAGCTGAAAACTTACAGAACAGTTAAGCATTGTTATTACGACATTTGGGACTCTACCACTCCCACTAACCTTGCCTTTTCTCTTTAGTGATTATTTACTCGTGGTTCCTCTTTCTGGTCAGTTTTATTTGAACCTGCCTGGGGTGGGAGAGAGGAGGCACTGATTCCCAATGATGTCAGGACTGGGCAGTTTCTCAAGCGTGGCTTGACCATTTTCATTGGTCACTTTTCCTATTTTCATCTCTTTTCCTCCAGCAGTCCCAGGGACCCTGGTAGGGCGATGCAAAGGAAGAAAGCCAGGGTAGTGGGAAGTGGCAGGGTGAGAGACCAATATTGCCAGGAGTTAGTCTTAGAGCTAGCCTTTTGCTTTTAGTTCTGGAGAATCAGCAATCTCAGATTTTTATATTGATGCAGTATTAATTTATCCTTAGAGCTGTTACTCATGAACTTCTTAAGTATAAAAATGTTTCTTTGGCCTAGGAGAGCACTCTCTCTGAGGCTTACTTATAAGATTTCCCTGAGCTTAGGAGGGCCCAGCAGAATTCCTGCTTTAATTCGAAAACTCTTCTCCTTTAACTGCTCTTGCTAAAGGCATGAACTTGGACCTGCTTGTCACCATGGAGAGTTAAGCCTTCTTTCTCATCTTTTTCCTGCCCAGCTCTTTCCAGATTCTTGTTTATCTCCTGGGAGTAAATTCTTTTTCATCCATACCCATAATTGGTACAACTCATATGAGAGGTGCTGCATTAGGCACTGGGGTTACAAAGATGAATATACATGAGCCTGTAAGGGTTCTCAGGAACTATGAAACCCAGTAGTTACCTAGAGCTCTGTGCTGAGCTGATAGAAGGGTCTCCCAGGCTTTGCTCCAGCCTGGACTTGGACTTCACAGCAGTGGATAAAGAATATTTTAGCCCAACCTTAGTTTTATCTTCATAAGTCTTATTGGGTGCTGGTTTCACTTACTGTTATTTGCAGGTTCTCTGGTCTTGTGCATTCACTTCTATCCCTAGGAATTCCCAATTTAATCCTGATCCTGTGCCAGCGCTATAGGGGCAGGAAGCCTTGTTGAAATCATTATGATCTACTGCTAGGCAGGGTGTGAGGGAGAGACTCCGGTGCAGAGGGGTATCAGACTCTGTGCGAGTTCCTCCCCATCTCAGCGCAGGCATCCTTCCATGTGAACCAGAGATCCATCTTCCCCCTGCCTTTCTTTCTAGAGAGGAAACTGTGCTGCTTCTGGGCAGTGGGCCAGGGCTGCTGGAATTGAAATTTTTATTTTCTTTATTGGCATCTGAATTCCCCTTTGCACTTACTAACATGCAATTTCATATGCGAATTACCCATGTCATCCATCCCAGCACATCCAAAGAGTTCTGCTGCAGACTCTTACATTGGCATCCTCAACTGATCCACCCTACCCACTGTATTGCTCTTTACTCAGAACAAATATCTTTAAAAGTGCAGGTAATCCATATCAAGGGCCTTTGGAGAAGAGTGGGTATGAAGGGAGAGCCAATATCATTATATCAGGACAAAATCACAAATAGTCACACTTCTTAAAAGATTCATTCCTTTGATCCAGTGATGTTTCTAGAAGCCTTTTATTGAGTACTGTACTATGAACCAGTTGCCATTATAGATTCTAGGAGACATCAAACACAGAAAGAGAGCTTATAGTCTCTGGGAAGATGGACAAGTGAAAGGATGGTTATAAAAGAAGGTAGTAAGAGCTAAGGGGTCATCTTCAGATGGACAAATAGGAATCAGCCAGGTAAGGAGAGTGATGGAGAATATTCCTGGCAAAGCAGGAATCAGGGGAATCCATGCAGAGGTGAGAGCATGTGGTGTGTCTGCAGAGATGAGGACTCCTCATGGTGGCTGGTGTGCACAGTGTGAAAGGAGAACAGGTAGGCGAGGTGCCCAGGAACCAGACTGCAAAGTGTCTCTTGCCAGGCTGAGCAATGTGGCTTTATCTTCAAAGTTTAAAAACAAACAAAACCAGAAATTTATCCAGCTGTAGAGTGACCCAATTAAGCTTAATTTTAGAAAGATCATTCCATTTGAGTGTGGAGAAGAAATGGAAGGGAAGCTGGGAGAGGGCAAAAGTGGGGTTTCAGACACCATCTAAGAATCCATAAAAGTAATTCAGGCAAGAGAGATAGCATAGGCTGTAGAAAAAATTTGGATGGATTTTGAGAACTACGTATAAGGAAACAGAATCAACTAGGATTAAAGATCAATTTGATATTAGGGGCAAGGCAAAGAGGAGTCCAGCATGATCTCTGATAAATGCTGGCACCCTTACCTGACCGAGCAAGCACATGGGGCTGGAGGATGAGCAGGGTTTGGGGGAAGGTGGTGACCTCAGTTTTGGATATAGTACCCTTGAGATGCCTCTGAGACATTCAAGACAAGATGTGCAATAGGAAGTTGGAACTATAGGCTCAAAGTTAAGGATTGAGGACTGTTCTGGATATATGGATATGGGAGTCGTCCACAAATACACACACACACAGAGTGCATAAGATTGCATAATCATAAACAGAGATGAAAAGAAAAGGGCAGGGTTTGAGGAAACACTGAAAGAGTGAAAAAAAGGTAATTACTGGGGCAAAAACCACAAATGAGTACTATCACAGAGAGCAAGGAGGGAGATTGAGAGGTTAAGAAAGGAAGGACTGCAACACGTCTGGCTGATTTTCCCGTGAGGAACTCAGGTGTTCTAGGAGGGGAGTGTCACAAGGAACCTCGTGCTGGTGGTGATGAGGGAAGGGGAGAGCTCTTCTGTTGCAGGGTGGCTGAGGAATTGGAGGTAACGGATACAGGTTCTCTTCTATGAAGCTGGGTTGGGATCAGGTAATTGTCCCTAAAGCAGTGGTTCTCAACCTTTCTAGTGCTGCGACCCTTTAATACAGTTCCTCATGTTGTGGTGACCCCCAACCATAAAATTATTTTCGTTGCTACTTCATAACTGTAATTTTGCTACTGTTAATGAATAGTGATGTAAATATCTTGTAGAGAGGGTTAAAGGTATGGCTTGGAGAGAGCCTTGTGGGATGGGGCTTCTCAGGAAATGGAAAGGAGTGGGGCAGCCTGTCCGTGTAGGTGCTATTACAGAAGGTTATGTGACAAGGATGGCTCAGCCACTCTGAGAAAATTATGGCTCACTCAGTGTGGCCATATATCCTGGTTGACCTAGGGCAAACCTACTGTGCAGCCTTTACCCCAACAAATGATGAGTAAGGCCCTCCCCCGCTTTATTTTCATGTGTGTTCTGTTTGGGTGATAAAGTATCTGGTCATTTCAGTTTATGCATTTGAGTAGATTTGTAGGGAATGTTAGAGAATGAGAAGGAGTTCCTACCTAAGGGACTCTTTTTCTGTCCCCGCCACCCGCTTCGCCATGAAGCAGGAGGGAAGATTTCTGTGTTCTAAGAAGTCAGGAGACATATGTGGTTTTGAATTGAAAGAGCTCTATGAAGAATGGAAGAAAGACCTGACATGAGTATCTATATATATAAAAACCCAAGTGACCAGGCAACCAACTGACCAGATAACCGGCCAGTAGCTATGATATGTACTGACTACCAGATGCTTAACACAGATGTAGAAACCACAGGCATGGAAACATGGAACAGATGAATGATTCTCAGAGAGAAGTGGGGAGTGGGGAGGGTGGAAAGAGATTAACCAAAGATCTTATGTGCATACTAGGAGCCTGGTGCACGGATTTGTCCACTGATGGGGTCTCTTAGCCTGGCCTAGTGGGATTGGGCCAAAATCAGCTCTCTGACATCCCCTAAGGGGTCCCAGACAGCAAAAGGGTACAGGCCAGGCCCAGGGACTCCTCCAGAGCACATGTAAAAGCATGAAAGCAATAACTTGTGGATCTGAGCTGAACCCAAGAACATAAATTTACCTGGCACTGCATAGTGTATATGTGTATTTCCTCCTCTTAGCAGCCCAGGTGTCATCTGGGAGAAATGGGTGTTTGAATTGACCTGAGGTGGGGACATACAGGGCAGATGTGAGCTGAGGATAGAGGGTGGCTGAATTGATGGATTATGGAAATAACTTATACCAATGGTCAACTTTGAATAATAAAGACAATTATTGTGGCACTGCTTATGAGAGCAGAGAATTGGAAACACTAAATTTCCTGAGAAGGGGTTGTAATCCAATGAGTTACAGCATATTGTTATGATAGAATATTATATAACTATCAACATTTTGTTTATATAGAATTTTAATATGGGATGAAGATATTTAATAGAGTTAGATGATAAGATGAAGAAAGTCACAGAATGACATATATTAAATAGTCTCAACTATGTAATGCATAGAAAAACTATGCATTTTTTAAAAAGGCTGGGCACAAATATTCCATAATGATACTTGTGGGAGCTGATAGACTTCTTCATACATTTTTGTTTTCTTAGAATGCTCTTTAATATGCTCTTATTATTTTATAATAAGGAAAAAATCACTCTAGGAAAATATACTTAAGGAAAAAATTTTAAACTTTTTATTTATTTATTTTTATATTATTTTATTTTATTAATTTTTTATACATATTTCCCCATTGCCCCTCCCTCCCTCCCAGGCATACCCCAACCCCCCAATGTCTATGTTCATTGGTTATGCTTATATGCATGCATACAAGTCCTTTGATTGATCTCTATCTACCTCACCTAACTTTAATCTTCCTGCTAAGGGGTGCATACAATCACAGTCTAATTTGGCTGTGAAAACCACAGTAGGGAGTTTTCATGTTCTCAGGCCCAGGATAGGGAACATGACCAGCATGGACTGGTGTTTGGCAGTGTGGTTTTGGTGTCGGACACACCTGTGTCTGAATTCCAGCTCTGTTACCATGATGTGGTCTCAGGCAAGCTTTCTTTGGGGCTTGATTTTTTTAATGATGAAATAGAATGTTCCCAGTCTCTTTTTTACCATTCCAAATCCTAAAAAGCTCAAAATCCAGAGTCATTTCTTAAGATGACAGCAGATCCATTTGGCTGTAGAATATGACCTATGTTTATCTGATTTAAGTGAATATAATTTTGCTGTAGAAATATGAACTTGTCTAATCATGGGATGCTGCCCAGGACCCTTTGAGGATATTAGGTAATATTTAGTAATATTCAAGATTTTAGAAAAGGGATTGTGAACTGTAGGACCGGCTTCATAGGTGTATAGTAGAAATAAATTGGATTGCAATGGCACAGCTCTTTTTGTTCTTGTTGTTAATCCTCAGCTGATGATATTTTTCCATTTTTAGGGAGAATGGAAGAGAGAGGGAAAGGCATAGAAAAACATTGATGTGAGAGAAACATATTGATTGGTTGCCTCCTGCATGAGCCCTGACCAGGGCCTGGGCCGGGGAGGAGCCTGCAATCAAGGTATATGCCCTTGATTGGAATCAAACCCAGGACCCTTTGGTCTGAAGGCCAGGGCTCTAGCCACTGAGCAAAACTGTCTAGGGCTGATGGCGCAGTTTTTAGCACCATTCCTGGAATGGAGTAAATGCTCGGTGATGTTGGCTGTCATCATAGCTGAGCCCATCATTATTCGAAGTGCATGACTTCTTCCCTCTTTTCCTTCTATTCCTGGATGGAACTGGAGAGTATTATGCTAAATTAAATAAGCCAGTCAGTGAAAGAAAAATACCACGTGATCTCACTCATTTATGGATAATAAAGAACATTATAAACTGATGGACAAAAAGATAGATACAGAGACAGTAAAACATCAAACAAACTGTCAAATTACAGTGGGAAGGTTAGGGAGAGGTGGGAAAGATAAGAGATCAACTTAATGACTTGTATGCATGCATATAAGCATAACCAATGGATGCAAGACACTTTGGGGTGAGGGCATGCATGGGGGTGGGGTTGGGGGGGCAATGAGAAGATATGTACACATGTAATACATTAATAAAAAATAAAGCTTAAAAATGTTATATATTGACTAATTTTAATTTAAAGCAAAGGGTATTTTTAAATGTAAAGCAACTATGCGATAAAATCATGACAATTCCACTTGGAACCTAAATACTTTGAGATTAAATTCTTCACCAAGGAATATGATTTATTCTTTGATTTGCTCTTCGATGATCTGGGTGTCCTGTTCACATACATTGTTCCCTTTGTCTTATTCTTCAGAAACCTAGAAGGAAAGAGGCAGAATAATTCCCCTGCTGAAAGTTCCCATCTTTCCACTCCTAGTCCTAAACAATGTCATCTAAGCTCTCATAATAACTGACACTTCAATCGACTTGATTTTGTATCCTGCTAGATCACAAAATTCATTTATTAAGTCTATTAGTTTTTCAATGGAGCCTTTTGGGTTTTTATGTAGAATATCATGTCATCTGCAAATAAGGACAGTTTTCCTTCCGCTTTTCCAATTTCGATGCCTTTTATTTCTTCTTCTTGTCTAATTGCAATGGCTAATACTTCCAGTACTATGTTGAACAGGAGTGATGAGAGTGGTCATCCCTGTCTTGTTTCTATTCTTAGTGGAATGGTTTCAGCTTTTGCCCATTGAGTATGATGTTAGCTGTGGGTTTATCATGTATGGCTTTTATCATGTTCAGGTATGATCCTTCTATTCCCACCTTGTTGAGAGTTTTTATAAAGAAAGAATAATGGATTTCGTCAAGTGCTTTTTCTGCATCAATTGATATGACTGTGATTTTTATCTCTCAATTTGTTTATATGTTGTATCATATTAATTGATTTGTAGATATTGTACCATCCTTGCATTACTGGAATAAATGCTAGTTGGTCATGGTGTATGATCAATCTTTCTGATGTACTGCTGAATCTGATTTGCTAGAATTTAGTTGAGGATTTTGGCATCTCTGTTCATGAGGGATATTGGCCTGTAATTCTCTTTCATTGTGTTGTCTTTATCTGGTTTTGGTATTAGGGGGATGCTGGCTTCATAGAAGGAGCTTGGAAGTGTTCCTTTTTCTTGAAATTTTTGGAGTAGTCTGAGGAGGATAGGTTTTAGTTCTTCCTTGAATGTTTGGTAAAACTCCCCTGTGAAGTCATCTGGCCCAAGCTTTTGTTTGCTGGAAGCTTTTTGATGACTGCTTCAATTTCTTCCATAGATATTGGCCTTTTGAGATGTTTAGATTCTTCCTGATTGACTTTTGGAAGGTTATATTTTTTTAGGAATATGTCCATTTCCTCCAGGTTGACCAGTTTGTTGGAATAGAGTTGTTCATAGTATTTTTTAACAATCCTTTATATTTTGGTGGGGTCTGTTGTTATTTCACCTCTTTCATTTTTTATTTTGTTTATTTGGATCCTCTCTCTTTGCTTCTTGGTGAGCCTAGCTAGAGGTTCATCAATCTTATTTATTCTTTCAAAGAACCAGCCTTAGTTTTGTTGATCTTTTGTATTGTTTCTTTGGACTCTATGTCATTTATCTCCACTCTGATCTGTACTATTTCCTTCCTTATCCTTACACTGGGCTTTTCTTGTTGTTCTCTTTCTAGCTCTTTGAGTTGTAGGGTTAGGTAATTTATTACCATTGTTTCTTGTTTATTGCAGTAGAGCTATGAACTTCCCTCTCAAGACTGTTTTCACTGTGTCCCATAGATTTTGTATTGCTGTGTTTTAATTGTCATTTGTTGCCATGATGTTTTTTATTTCTTCCTTGATCTCTCTGGTTACCCAGTCATTTAATAGCATGCTGTTTAGTTTCCATGTGTTTGATTTCTTTGGATAATTATTGTAGTTGATTTCCAATTTTATACCACTGTGATCTGAGAAGATGCTTGATATGATTTCTATCTTCTTGAATTTGAAGAGACTTTGCCTATGATCCAACATATGGTCTATCTTTGAAAATGACCCTTGTGCACTTGAAAAGAATGTATATTCTGTGGCGTTGGGATGAAATGTTCTGAAGATGTCAATTAATTCCATCTGGTCTAGTGAGTCATTTAGGATTGATGTTTCTTTGTTGATTTTTTTGTTTAGAGGATTTGTCCAATAGTGATAGTGGGGTATTAAAGTCTCCTTTGATTGTATTGTTGTCAATATCTCCCTTGATATCTTCCAGGAGGTTTTTTTTATAATGTATTTGGGTGCTCCTGTATTGGGTGCGTATATGTTTACCAGAGTTATTTCTTCTTGTTGGATTGCTCCCTTTAGTATTATGAAGTGGCCTTCCTTATCTCTTGTTATGTCCTTCACTTTGAGATCTAATTTGTCAGATATAAGTATTGCTATTCCAGGTTTTTTTCATTTCCATTTACCTGAAAAACCATTTTCCATCTCTTCACCCTCAGTCTGTATGCCTCTTCTTTTCTGAGGTAGGTTTCTTGTAGACAGCAGATATATGGGTCTTGTTTTCTTATCCAATCCATTACCCTCTGTCTTTTGATGGGGGCATTTAATCCATTTACACTTAAAGTTATTATTAATAGGTACTTATTTATCACCATTTTTATTCTTTACCCCTGTGTTCCTTCTTC
>PVJN01053890.1:0-13591 GCA_004026805.1 Lasiurus borealis | reverse complement strand
GTTTAGGCCCACTCCAGGACTGCTAACTCCTAACTGTTTGCCTGCCTCCTTTCTGATTGCCCCTAACTACTTCAGCCTGCCAGCCTGATCACCCCTAACCACTCCCCTGCCAGCCTGATGGTGCTTAACTGCTCTCCTGCCAGCCTATTTGTCCTTAAATGCCCCCCCCTGCAGGCCTCGGTCTCCCCCAACTGCCCTTCCCTGCAGGCCCGGTCGCCCCCAACTTTCTTCCTCTGCCAGTCTGGTCACCCCCAACTGCCCTACCTTGCAGGCCAGTCCCTCCCAACTGCCTTCCCCTACTGGCCTGATCGCATACAACTGCCCACTTGGTCCCTCCCAACTGCCCTCCCCTGCTGACCATCTTGTGGTGGCCATTTTGTGTCCACATGGGAGCAGCATCTTTGACCACATGGGGGCAGCCATCTTGTGTGTTGGAATAATGGTCAATTTGCATATTACTTTTTATTAGAAGGATAGAGGCCTGGTGCATGGGTGGGTGCCAACTGGTTTGCCCTGAAGAGTGTCCCAGATCAGGGTGGGGGTTTCCTTGGGATGTGGGGCAGCCTGGGCGAGGGGCCTATGGTGGTTTGCAGGCTGGCCACACACCTCGGCGAATCAAGCAAAGGCCCTGGTATCTGAGATTTATTTATCTTCTATAATTGAAACTTTGTAGCCTGGAGTGGAGGCCTGGATCCACCAGGGTGTACAGAAAGCTTAGCTTCGTCCTTTGCCAGAGAAACTTGAGCCTCCTGCTCACTCCATGGCTGTAGCCATCTTGGTTGAGTTAATTTGAATACTCGCTCCTGATTGGCTGGTGGGCACGCCTTGTGGGTGTTGCAGGGTGATGGCTAATTTGCATATTACTCTTTTATTAGATAGATAGATTTCAGAGAGGAAGGGAGAGGGAAAGAGAGATAAACATCAGTGATGAGAGAGAATGATTGATCGCTGCCTCCTGCACACTGCCTACTAGGGGTCTAGATTGCAACCCAGGCATGTGACCTGACCAGGAATTGAACCATGACTTCCTGGTTTATAGATCACCATTCAACCACTGAGCCATGCCGGTCAGCCTGAATTCTCCCATCCTTTCCCTCATACTGTTATTTCCCACCACTGCCCCTCCCCCCAGCATCCATTGCCTGGTTCCCATCTTAAGACCTTGCGCATAGACCGCTGCCTCAGCTTCCTAACCGGCATCCCCTGCTTTCTCTCTGTGGTGCAGCCTGCGCATTGCCACCAGAGCGCATTCCTACCGCACCCTTCATCACTTGGGAATCACTAATTCCCTCAGTAATAACTTGTCAGCTCTTTGTCCTGCCCTTAAGGTCCCTGACAATTTGATATCCAATTTTAACTTCAATTATTCACTTATCCAGAACCTTCACCCCCACTGCACAGATGTGCGCACTGCCCCCTGTCCATTCCTCTACCTCCCCCTCTTTCCCTGGTGTTAGCAGGCCTTTCTGGCTTGTGGTGCGCTAATGTGGCCTATTGGTGTCAGAACCTGGCTTAGCTTTCTCCTCTTTGCTTTGCTGAAGCACGTCAACCCATGATCTCTTTGAAATCCTGTGTGATCTCTTTTTTTTACAACTTTCTAGACACTAAACTATGTTAGAATTATTAGATGTTTGGTATTGTTTTGGTATTTACTTCTTTCATTCTTTTAAAATATAATTAGAGAAGAGCCACACTCAAGGGGCCAAAGAGCCGCATGTGGCTCGTGAGCCACAGTTTGCCGAACACGGCCTTATTGGGTCATAATACGTATGCTTCTAGATAATCAAAGTTCCTAAGTGTTTATTGCCTTCGCTTGGAAAGATGAAGATCCTGTGTGGTACCTGCTATGCAGCACAAAGGTTTCTTTCTTAGGTGATTTTTCTAGTCTTGTACTGTTGCAGAAGGAAGTTTAAGTATCCTGTTAGAGTGACCGTAGAGCAGTAAATAGCATCAGTAGAGATCTCAGTTGCAGTATATTTGACTTGAGAAAGGAAACATTACCATTCCTTTTCCCGTTTTAATTTTCTTTTTATCTGGAATATCCTTAGCTATTTGAGTCAACTCATAATGGATTCTCTTTTTCAGAACTGCTTTCAAATATCATCATGTACTCGCCCTTAGTTCTCCAGAGTTGTTCTTCTAAAGTCACAGAGAGTTTTGACTATTTGTCCTTTCTGCCGCTTCAAACGGTGCAGGGGCTGCTGAAGGCGGTGCAGGTGAGTCTCCCCAGGAACGGAAAACCCAGGTGGGGAAAGTGGGAGTCCGAAGTGTTTCTTTATGAATATATATACATATATACATATATACATATATGTACATATATGTATATATGTATAAGAAATCGATTTCTCTTAATTCTAAAACTTATTATTAAAAGGGCAGGAGCCCCAGCCTAGCTGGTTTAGCTCAATGGATAGAACGTCGGCTTGTGGACTGAAAGATCCCAGGTTCGATTCCAGATTGCGGGCTCGATTCCCAGGAGGGGGTGTGCAGGAGGCAGCCATTAATGATTCTCAGTCATCATGATGTTTCTCTCTTCCTCTCCCTCCCTCTCTGAAATCAATAAAAATACATTTAAAAAGAGGGGGTGCAAGAACCCCAAGCTCTAGACTTGTTCTCCAAGTTTACTGTCTTCATGGCACTATTTTCTGGCCTTTGACTCACTTTCAAGTTAGCGAAGAAATCGAAAGGCTCTTACAAAATTGCTAATTGAGAACTATAGAGTTAAAGGCTAGTTCCAATGTAATATTTCAACTAGTCTTGTCCTTATTACTAAATATGACATAAATTGAAAAACATATAGAAGTGCCTTAGGAGCCCAGCTGGTGTGGCTCAGTGGTTGAGCAGCAATCTGTGAACCAGGAGGTTACAGTTCGATTCCTAGTAAGGGCACATGCCCGGGTTGTGGATTCAATCCCCAGTAGGGCACGTGCAGGAGGTAGCTGATCCATGATTCTCTCTCATGGATCTCTCCCTTCCTCTCTGAAACCGGTACAAACATTTAAAAAAAAAAAAGTGCCTTAGAAAAGCCAAACAGTAACAGCATTGGATAGCGAGGAGCTCAGGCCAATAAGCAGCTCGTTCCGGTTTTACCCTCCACTGCTTCCTCTTTCAGCCCCTTCTCAAAGTGAGCATGTCGATGAGAGACTCCCTGATACTGGTCCTTCGGAAAGCTATGTTTGCCAGGTACGTAGCGCCCCATCTAATGTTACTTGCAGCCCTCTCTGCTGTCTCCTCGTACAACCTGGTCCCGGGCGTGCGAACCCCTCACCCAGCCAAACACGTTCACAAACAGGGCATTGTGCCCAGTGCGTTATCTCCCCGAGTCTCCAGAGCAGCCCTGCGAGGTGAGGATTACTGCAGCTCCCATTTCGCAGACCAGGAAGCCTAGGCTTAGAGAGGTCCGTGACCTTCCAAGTCCAACAGGAGTTGGTGTTGGAGCCGGATTTGAGCTTGTGATGAGGGTACTGTACTCTGCTGTGCACTACAGTAGCCTTGCAGATGAGGGTCCAGTTCTGAAAGGGAAAACACCTTCCTTAAGAAGTAAATATTAGCAGGCTGGTGTGGCTCAGTGGTTGAGTATTGACTTAAGAACCAGGAGGTCAGGGTTTGATTCCTGGTTAGGGCACATGCCCAGGTTGCAGGCTCAATCCCCAAGGTGGGAAGTGCAGGAGGCAGCCAATCAGTGATTCTCTCTCATCATTGATGTCTGTATCTCTTTCCCTCTCCCTTCCTTTGATATCAATAAAAAATGTAATAAAAATTTTAAGCTTATTTTAGTGAACAGAATTATGGGCTAGTGATTGTAGACCAAATCAGTTTTTGAGGGTCTTGGTCATTTGGTTTTTGGCTTAGCTAATGCCTCCTGACCTCTCATCCTTTATTTCTAGTTTCCTTTATTTAGTTTACAGCTATAGATGACAATACATCTCTTACACAATATCTGAGACAAGTAGTAGGTGGAAACCATATAGTACTTTAAATATAAAATCACATCTTGCCCTCATGGATAGCCATAGAAACAGCCTATGCTGTTGCCCCTATTGTAGAATTGAGTTTTGTTGCTCCTTACCCACATGCAGTCTGACAGGGCAAGGTGAGTGTTGTAGCGTCAATAACATAATTCATTGTGGAGCTTCGGGGAGATGGCTGGACCATTTTTTCTGGGTGAAGGGTTTAAAGGCTCAACCATTTCCTTTGCGATTCAGCACTTACAGTCTCTCCGCACGCTTGTTCTCATTCCCCAGGTAAAAGTGTCAGGATAGAGGCAAGTATAGGTGATGTCAGGAGGTTAAGCAGATAATGAAAACATCAGCTGCTGATTGCTGTGAACAACTGATTTCTTATTCGAGTACATAAGTTCAGTTCATTGTGCTCCATTGTGTTTCACTGTTGATACATATTCCTCTCTGTACAAAACTTACTGGATTTTTAAAATATATGTGTTTTTTATTGATTTCCGAGAGGAAAAAGGGAGAGAAACGTCAATGAGAGAGTCATGAATCGACTGCCTCCTGCACGCCCCCTACTGGGGATTGAGCCTGCAACCTGGGCATGTGCCCTGACCGGGAATCAAACTGTGACCTCCTGGTTCATAGGTCAATGCTCAACCACTGAGCCACGCCAGCTGGGCATAACTGGATTTTTTGGATCCAGCATCCTATTGCTGTGGAATTAATACTGTTTGTTCCTTCTCTGTCCCCGAGCTAGACAGCTTGATGCCCGGAAGTCGGCGGTGGCCGGCTTCTTGCTGCTCCTGAAGAACTTCAAGGTCTTGGGCAGCCTGTCGTCCTCCCAGTGCAGCCAGGCCATCGGCGTCAGCCAGGTGAGGTGGCCCAGCCGGCTGGTCGCGGGCGCTGCTGGGGGCTGGGGACGTGCACACTGGCTTCTCTTCCTCCTGTCACTCTGGTCGTGCAGACGGTCCTAAAACACAGAGCTGCCCAGGTGCTGGCGCTGGCCGTGCGGTCAGCACTGCTAATGGCAGAGCTGCTCTGTGCTCCACGCTGTGTGGTATGGTAGCCACCAGCCCAGTGTGGCTATTGAACTGGACACTTGGCATGTGGCTAGTCCAAATTCAGTGTGTGCGTGTAAAGTACACTGGGTTTTAAAGACACAGTGCGAAACTAAAGAATGTACAACATCATTAATTTTTTATTTCGAGGACACATTGAGGTAATATTTTGGATATGTTGGGTTAATTTCATCAGTTTCTGTTTAAATTGGGTTACCAGGCAATTTAGAATTAGATATGTGTGTTGCATTTGTGGTTTGTCCTATTAGACACTAGGCTAAGTGCTTTACATTTATTATTTCATTTATTCTTCACAATAGTTCTCAAGGGCTAAATATATTTATGACCTCCATCTTTTCTAGTTTATTTACTTGGCACATGAACATGTGTTAAACCCAGTAATCTGCCAGAACCGGTTTGGCTCAATAAATAGAGCGTCAGCCTGCGGACTGGAAGGTCCTGGGTTTGATTTCGATCAAGGGCATGTACCTTGTTTGCGGGCACATCCCCGGTGGAGGGCGTGCAGGAGGCAGCTAATTGATATCTCTCTCTCATCGATGTTTCTGACTCTCTATTCCTCTCCCCTCCTCTCTGTAAAAAATCAATACAATATATATATAAAAAACAAACCAGTAATCTGAGAAAACAAAATTATAATTGCCTAATTTACTATGCACATTCAATAAGGGGTGTTGTTGTCATTTGCATTTCTAAACTAAAAACTACCTCTGACCCTCTCAGGATTTTGTGGGAGCAAAAAGAGCTAGAGTCTTCTAGCTACTGAAGACCTTTGAAGAAGTCTTGTAGGCCTTTTAAGTAAGTCAGGTGTATCATGAACCACTGGACGCCAGTGGCAGGAGCTAACCTGTGCCTTCCTGAGCAGGTGCACGTGGATGTCCACAGTCGGTACAATGCTGTGGCCAATGAGGCTTTTTGCCTGGAGATCATGGATAGTTTGAGAAGATGCCTGGGCCAGCAGGCTGACGTTCGGCTCATGCTCTATGAGGTAACTCCGCAGAGTGGGAGGAAAGTCTGGGTAACAGATACTTCAGTGTCTGTTAGGTTATTTTCTGTATTTTTTTAGTTAAAAAGGGTTTTTAAGTTATGAAATATTTCAAAAGGACACTCAAGATAGGAAGAATTCAGCTGGAGAGTACCTGGTATAAATAAGACCTTTTAACCTTAACACTTATTCATTCCACATTTATTTGAAATTTTAAAATAGCTTTATTGAGATGTAATTCATATACCATCATCGTCTTTTTTATGTTTTTAATTAATCCTGTACTTACTGTTGAATTTTTTGGGGTATAGTTGAGACAGTTACTTAAACTTTCTGAATTGTTTCTCTACCAAATAATATATTCATCTTTTTCAAAGAACTGAGAATAGGATAAAGAAAGATAGTGTTGCCCTGGCTGGTTTGCCTCAGTGGATAGAGCATTAGCTTGCGGATTGAGAGGTCCCAGGTTCGATTACCATCAGGCACATGCCTGGGTTGCAGGCTCGATCCCCAGTGGGGGGCGTTCAGGAGGCAGCCAATCAGCTATTCTCTTTCATCATTGATATTTCTCTCTCCCTTTCCCTCCCTTTTGAAATCAATAAAAATATGTTTTAAAAAAATAGTGTTATTTTAAAGTTATGGTTGTCTGAATCACTGGTATCTGTTAGAGAGTTTATTTGTTCTGTTTGATTCCTCTCAGGGGTTCTATGATGTCCTTCGAAGGAACTCTCAGCTGGCTAATTCGATCATGCAGACTCTGCTGTCACAGGTGAAAGGCGTTTATGGATATAGAAAGCAGATAATGGGGCGTTGAGTGGTGATTGACATTTTCCAGACTTTGCACAACGTGAAATAAATCCCAAATAGACACTGGCATATTGACTGGTGTGTGTGATGCTATCTTGATGGTTTATTTACTTATTTGTTTTTAAAATATATTTATATTGATTTCAGGGAGAGGGAGAGAGATAGAAACACTAATGATGATAGAAAATCATCAATCAGCTGCCTTCTGCATGCCCCACACTGGGGATGGAGCCTGCAACCCAGGCATGTGGCCTGACTGGGAATGGAACTGTGACTTCCTGGTTCATAGGTCAATGCTCAACCAGCCTTGCTGACCGGACTGTGATGCTGTCTTGATGTTTTATTTTTATGTTGCCATTGTTTAATAGTTACCCTCTCAGTTAACAGCGGGCATCTTAAGTCTGAAGGACATTTTGAAGAGCCATTTGTATAAGGTTTGTCAGCATCTATGTCTGTTGTTTTATTTCTGAAAGAAAAAAGAACGAGATCTGGAGCAAATACAGCAAAATACTGCCTTGTATTAAGTCTGGGTAACAGATACTTCAGTGTCTGTATTTTTTTAGTTAAAAAAGATTTTTAAGTTATGAAATATTTCAAAAGGACACTCAAGATAGGAAGAATTCAGCTGGAGAGTACGTGGTATAAATAAGACCTTTTACCCTTAACACTTATTCATTCCACATGTACTTGAATTTTTTAAATAGCTTTATTGAGATGTAATTCATGTACCATGCAATTCACTCATCTAAAGTGTACAATTCCTTGATCTTTATTCAGAGAGTTATGAAACTTTTACCACAATCAGTGTTTGAACATTTTATTATTTTAGAGACTCCACTCTTCAACTATCCCCTAATTTTCTCAACTTTTCACTTTTCTTCCAACCCTAAGTAGCCCACCAGTCTACTGTCTGTCTATAGATTTGCCTATTGTGGACATTTCATGTAAATGAAATCATATAATGTGTGGTTTTTCACTTAACAGTGTTTTCAAGATTCACCCATGCTGTCCCATGTAGCATTACTTCATTTCTTTTTATGCTAAATATTTCATCGTGTAGTATTTGAATCTTTTCATATATTAAGAGAGTTCAGTGGGGTGGTAAACACACAATACAGTGTGCAGATGATGTGTTATGGGATTGTGCACCTGAAGCCTGTAGAATTTTGTTAACCAGTGTTACCCCCAATAAATTCAGTAAAAAGGGGGAACAATTTTAAAAGATGCTCTTATGTACTGATAGTGATAAGAATACCTATCTATATAAAAGACCCACTAAATGGTGGTGTAATTTTTACTTTAAACAGTTATATTTTATGCCTTTTATAATAACAGAAGAAAAAGTAAAGTATACAGGCATGCACACATTGTTTATATGTCTGCTTTTTACCATTGCCGATGCTCTTCATTCATAAGAGCAGTTTTACCATCTTGAACAATGGCCCTTCTGCCTGAGGACTCTAGAGCTTGTATTCTAGTTGTGAAAATGCTGAGTGCTGTGGAAGTGTAGGAGTTGGCGTGAGAACATAACATTTCGTAGGAGAGGTCATGGAATTGGGATAGGAAAGAGGATCTCAATTAATAGATGCCTCAAGCGAGGGCGAAGGACGTGGGGGAGCCAGTGCAGTGCAGATGGTGCGCATTCTCTGTGGACATTTGGACGCAGGTCTGAGAGGGTGCTGCACGTTACGCTTGACCCAGGTAAAGTGGAAAGCAGCGCTGAGCGCAGTGTCTCTGTTCCTTGCTGCCTGCAGCTGAAACAGTTCTACGAGCCCCAGTCCGATGTGCTGCCTCCTCTGAAGTTAGAAGCTTGTATTTTGACCCGAGGAGATCAGATCTTGCTACAGGAGCCACTGGTGAGACTGCCATTCTTCCTGTAACTTGTTTGTACTCTTAAGATATCAACGTTTGAAAGAGACACTTTTTCCTGGGAAGCTGTCTGCTCCTCCCAGCGAACTCTTACTCTGAAACACTCCCTGCTTTTCTTTGCTGGCTGTCGTCACCTGTCTCTGTTGGTAAGGTGTCTGTGTCAGCACCCGCCACTTCCCCCAGGAGCACGTCGCTCCATCTGTGGCTCCTGGGTGGTAGTGCTAATGAATGTGCTATAGGAGGGGCGGGAGGAGCCGAGGAGCCCAGGGCGCCTGCTTCATTAGTCGGGAGGGCGTGTATGCTTTAGGCTGAGCCAGCACTGGCGCGCTGCGGACCCTTCAGGGGAACTAAGACAGGTGGGTCTTCTGTTCTTGCTTTCTAGCCTCAGAAAGACAGGGAAGTAAAGATAGAACCGAAACTCCACCCCATTTGGAGTTTATGGTCACGGAATGGTCATATTCTGCCTTCATGCACTGACCTCTGCCATGCAGTGTCCTCGGCATCAGGGATGCTGTGTTGGTCTCCCAGAGATCCCTCAGCACACACCCCCGCCTCTAGAGTAGCCAGAGGGGAGCCAGCTGCCCAGCTTGGCTCCAAGGTGTTTGTACCGGAGCAGAGGGAGCATGTCCGCTGTTGCCTTGTGAGGTGCCAGCTTCTGAGGCACCAGTTCCTTAGGGGAAGGGAGGCGGGGAACCCATGCCTCTGCTAGTGCAGCTTTTTCAGTTTGTTAATTCGCATCGACATAACCTGTGCTGCTAGTGAATGGCTTACTTTACCTTATAGACAAGAATTAGTGGTTGGTTAGCAACAGCTTCGCAGGTTATCTCTGAACACTCAGGTGATTTCATTCTTCTTTCTTCTACAGGACCATCTGCTGTGCTGTATTCAGCACTGCTTGGCCTGGTATAAGAGTAAAGTGATGCCTGCTCAGCAGGGAGGAGAAGAAGAGGAGGAGGAGGAAGGATTCTACCAAGAGTTAGATGACATGTTAGAGTCTCTTACCAACAGAATGATCAAGAGTGAACTAGAGGACTTTGAACTGGTAATTGCTAAATCTGTTATTTATTATTTTCTAGTGGCCCGGTGCATGAAATGCGTGCACGGGTAGCATCCCTAGGCCTGGCCACCTATCGGGGCCTTCCTTCATTCCCTGCCGCCCCCTGGTGGTCAGTGCATGTCATGGCAAGTGATTGAACTCTGGAGGGGAGACTTTGCATATTAACCTTTTATATATATAGATAACCAAGTTTTAGAAATTGGTTTTGAGAGAGGGAGAAACATGGATGTGAGAGACAAACATTGACCAATTGACTCTGATAATGCAGTCAGAGCAGGGATCGAACCCGCAATCTGGGTATGTTCCCTAACCAGGAATCGAACCCGCAGCCTTTCAGTGTATGGGATAACGCTCCTACTGAGCCACACTGCCCAGGGCCTCATTTACATTGAGCAATGCAAATTTGTGGATGCTTGTTAGTTTTTCTCTTGTGTCTTTCAGGATAAATCAGCAGATTTTTCCCAGAGCACTGGTATTGGCATCAAAAATAACATCTGTGCTTCTCTTGTGATGGGAGTTTGTGAGGTTCTAATGGAATATAATTTCTCCATCAGTAATTTCAGGTGAGGTATTGCTGTGACTAATTGCAGTTTGCCTAATTCTCCATTTTATGGAGGGGATTGTCTTTTTCTCTTTAACTTTAACAGTATGCTAGGTACTGAACATACCACAGACATGGCAGTGTATCTCTTTTTTTTAATATGTTTTCATTAATTTTGAGAGAGAGAGGAAGGGAAAGGGATAGAGAGATAGGAACTTTGATGAGAGAGAAACATCCTTAATCGACTGCCTCCTGCATGCCCTCGCTGGGGATTAAGACTGAACCCTAAGCATGGGTCCCGACTGGAAATTGAACCAGTGACTCTTTGTTTATGGGCCGACGCTCAACGCCTGAGCAATACCGGCTGGGTCATGACAGTTTCCCTCGTACAGACATCTAGCCGAAGACCAGGCACTGTCTCCTACCAGGGAACACCCAAGCTTATGGCGAGTGTCGTGCCTCTAGCAGGCTTTAATTCAGAATTCCTGGGCCCTGAAATCAAGAACTCCTTTTGATGGAGGTGGTGCCGGACCCTCATGCTGTGAATTGCCTGGTCCAAACACGGGAGGAAACCATAGCCCCGCAGGTCGTGTGCCTGGCAGCTCCCTGGTGATGAGGCGCCATTGCCGCATGGCACTGTGACCGGAGGCGCTGTGGTTCCCACACACGACAGGAAGCCACAGCCCTGACGCTGTCCTGGTGGTCCGCGTCCCCTGTCCGCAGCAAGAACAAGTTCGAGGCCATCCTGAGCTTGTTCACGTGCTACAAGAAGCTCTCTGACCTCCTTACCGAGAAAGCCGGCAGAGGCAGAGCCAAAGCGGCCCCCAAAGCCAGCGACAGCTTCCTGTCCATGAAGTTTGTGTCCGAGCTGCTCACCGCTCTTTTCAGGTGAGGTTCTGAGGGGGCGGGAGACGGCTGCGCTGTGACGACGCTGCTGGGAGGCCTTACCGTCTGGGTGGGGGTCGTGACTCTTACTGTGCGTGTTTCTGAGTCCCGGAGGGCCATGCCAGCAAAGTAAAGGAACCCCAGGAGCGCGTTGTGGGAACCTCTGGTTTATAGCCAGCCGGTCAGACGTGCAGAAGCAGCCGGGACTCAGCGTTCGCTTTCCGAGCTGGAGGGGTCATTGGAAGCTGCGGTGTGTAGCTGGTTGGTCTTTCAGACCTCTGAGATGAACTCGGGTGTTACCTGGGCTGGCAGCTGGTGTCTGAAGTGGGGGGTGGGCAGTCTTGTAGGACTGGACCCCCAGCCTGGGGCAACTGATGCTCTCTGCGGCAGATAGCGTGAGAAGGGACCGCTTGGACACCTAGAGTCCATCTCCCGAAGCTTGCTGGGTGCTGCGACAATGAACAATCCCCAGAAAGCAGGAGGGACCTTCTTGCTCCCTCTCTCTAGGGACAGTACCCAAAGCCATGAGGAGAGTCTGTCCGTGCTGAGGTCCAGCAATGAGTTCATGCGCTATGCAGTGGGCGTGGCTCTGCGGAAGGTGCAGCAGCTGAAGGAGATGGGGCACGTGAGTGGCCCCGACGGGCAAAACCCAGACAAGATCTTTCAGAACCTGTGTGACATAACCCGGTAAGTCACGCATGCTCACCCTCGGAAACCTATCCCACTGGGTGTGGAGTCTCCAGGAGTGGATGATTAGAATAACTTAAACAAGTCTGAGGTAAAAGAACAAAGCGGACTCACACCCCCTGATTTCAAGTCTTTAATGTATATATTGATTCCAGAGAGGAAGGGAGAGGGAGAGAAAGATAGGAACATCAGTGATGAGAGAGAATCATTGATTGGCTGTCTCCTGCATGCTCCCCAACTGAGGATCGAGTCCACAATCTGGGCATGTGCCCTGAACGGGAATTGAATCATGAGCTACTGGTTCATAGGTCGATGCTCAACCACTGAGCCACACCAGCTGGGCTCAAGTCTTATAAAGCTGCTGTATTTAAGATAATGTGGTATTGGCAGAATCAGAGGAACAGAATAAACAGTTATAGCTTATTTGATTTAACAGAGGTGCTGAGGTAATTTAATGGAGAAAAAAAATGTCTTTTCTACAAATGGTTTTGAAACAATTGGGCATTCTTATACAAAAAGAGACTCTTTATCCATTCCTGATGTCATATACAAAATACTAACTTGAAGTGGATTTGCATGTGGCAAGCTTTATTTATTTGGCAGTAATAGCCAAATTTGAAACAAGCCAAATGCCACCAGCTGAAGGATCAGTTGGTGTGGACAAGCTGTGGTGCGCCATGCGGGGCAGCGCAGGTGAAGCTCCGAAGCATGTGCTAACTCGCAGCAAAGCCAGGCTCCAAAGACCGCACGCTGACGGACACCAGTTTTTGTCGTTAATCCTCACTCAAGAATTCTTTCCATTGATTTTTTTTTTTTTTCAGTGAGAGTGGAAAGAGAGAAACATCGATGTGAGAGAGACACATCGATTGGTTGCCTCCTGCATGAGCCCCAACTGAACAGGGCCCGGGCCAGGGAGGAGCCTGCAACCAAGGTACATGCCCTCAACTGGAGTCCAACCCGGGACTCTGGTCTGCAGGCTGATGCTCTATCCACTGACACAAACCGGTTTGTGCTGAATGAAACCATTTTTATGTGATATTTTGTGATTAGTAAACCCCTAGGGACAGGAATCAGTGGTTGCTTAGAAAATTGGGGGGAGAGAATTGACCATAGAGGAGCATGAAGGAGCTTTTGGGGAGATGGGACTATCTTGATCGAGGGGATGATTGCGCACTTGGTAAGCTGGCTAAAATTCATAGAGCTGTACGCTGGAGGATGTGAATGTTACTGTATGTAAATTGCACCTCAGGGATGCCGCTTTAAAAGTAAAGTCTCTTTTCCGCTTCAGGGTCCTGCTCTGGAGATACACGTCCATTCCGACGTCGGTGGAGGAGTCGGGGAAGAAGGAGAAGGGGAAGAGCATCTCGCTGCTGTGCCTGGAGGGCTTGCAGAGGGTCCTCAGCGCCGTGCAGCACTTCTTCCAGCCCAGGGTGCCCCTGTTCCTCCGAGCGCTGGGTGGGCACCACTCGCCATACAGGGCGTGGTCTGGGTTTCTCTTCCTTTTTTTAAAATACATTTTTATTGATTTTAGAGAAGGGGAGAGAGAGAGAGAAACATCAGTGATGAAAGAGAATCATGGATTGGCTGCCTGCAATCCAGGCATGTGCCCTGACCAGAATCAAACCGTGACCTCCAGGTTCATAGGTCAATGTTCAGTTCCTGAGCCACATTGGCCAGGCTGGATTCTCTTTCTTAACCAGACCTCTTGATTCTATTTGCTAACCCCTCATA
>PVJN01053889.1:0-13593 GCA_004026805.1 Lasiurus borealis | reverse complement strand
GGGTTCTCTCTCTAGATAATCTAATGTGTGTCACGGTAGCAGGTTGATTTAAGCACAAGCATTCCCTCGGTCACGGCCCCTGGGCTAACCGGCAAGATTTCTGTTATTTACAGGTGCTGTGAGCGATGTCGAGATGCAGGAACACTATGATGAGTTTTTTGAGGTGAGATTGACTATTGGAAACGGATAGACCTATTCACCTTTATCTGTTTGGGGGATTAAAATCTGTCTCTATTAGTAAAAATACTAAAAGATTCATTGGGTTCGATTAGTCTTTCGTCTTTAACATTATGATCCTTAAGTCACCGTTTCTCTTCCAGGAGGTGTTCACAGAAATGGAGGAGAAGTACGGCGAGGTGGAGGAGATGAATGTCTGTGATAATCTTGGTGATCACCTCGTCGGAAACGTGTATGTGAAGGTATGTGGAAGGTGACAGTGGGAGTTTTGTCCCCTGGCTTCTTAGGGTGAAAAATAAGGAATGCTCACCTTACCTTTTAGCTTTTAACCTTGGCCAAATGCTCCTTGCATGCACGTGCGGGAGCCGGCCTGTGGGTATAGGAAGAAGGGCAGACTGCCAGGCTCCCACATCATCTTTTCAGGTCGGGCACCTTCAGAGCTGTTGGTTAGAGGCTGTTTGAACTGAGGAGAAGTTGCCCTTGGTTTCTTTTTTTCTTTTTTTTTTAATTGATTTTAGAGAGGGAGAGAGAAATACCAATTGGCTGCCCCCTGCACGCCATGCCACCCCCTAGGGATTGAACCCTCAACTTGGGCATGTGCCCTGACCAGGAATCGAACAGAACTGGTGACCTCTTGGTTCATGGATCAATGCTCAACTACTGAGCCATGCAGACCAGGGTTTTTTTGTTTGTTTTGTGTGTTTTTTTGTTTTGTTTTGTTTTTATGAAGTTAATTGCCTACACAAAAAATCATTACATTTGCTCTCTTAACCAATTGAATTAGAAGACCAAGATAATATATTTGGCATGATTTTGGACCATCACAGGGTTAAATAATCTAATTGTAAATAGAGGGTTGTCTGCTTTTAATTGCACTATATTATTTCACCTTAGTTACTTTATCTGCATGAGCGCACAGCAGGTATTTGGCTCAGTGGTTGAAAAAGTGATATTAAAGAGTGCCGGCAAGCGTTTTTGTTGTCTTCTCAGTTTCGCCGTGAAGAAGATGCGGAGAAAGCTGTGATTGATTTGAACAACCGCTGGTTCAACGGGCAGCCCATCCACGCCGAGCTTTCCCCCGTGACTGACTTCCGGGAAGCCTGCTGCCGCCAATATGAAATGGGGTAGGTGTGGGCAGCTGCCCGCTGGGAGGCAGAGGAAGGGCGTGGATACGCGGGTGATGTTATCTGCTTCTCCCCCTCAGAGAGTGTACACGAGGCGGCTTCTGCAACTTCATGCATCTGAAGCCCATTTCCAGGGAGCTGCGGCGGGAACTGTATGGGCGCCGGCGCAAAAAGTGAGTGTTTCAGCGTGTCCAGTGTCGCTTCCTTTGAGTGTGTGTGTGTGTGTGTGTGTGTGTGTGTGTGTTTATGTATTTACTTATTTATATAAGTAAAGCTTGGCCTGAATGTCATCTCTGTTTAAAAGGCACTGCTAAGGCCTGAGCCAATTTGACTCAGTGGATAGAGTGTTGGCTTATAGTCCAAAGGGTCCCAGGTTCGATTCCGGTCAAGGGCAAGTACCTTAATTGCAGGTTCCCAGCCCTGGTCGGGCATACAGGAGGCAACAAATCAATGTTTCTCACATTGGTGCTTCGCACTGTCTCCATCTCCTTCTACTCTCTAAAAATTAATGAAAAAAAATTCTTAGGTGAGGATGGATAGATGGATGGATAAATAAATGGCACTGCTTAGAATGTGGTATGCTTTTAAAAAAAATACATTTTAATTGATTTCAAAGAGGAAGGGAGAGAGGGAAAGAGAAACATCAATGATGGGAGAAAATCATTGAATAGCTGCCTCCTGCACGCCCCACACTGGGGATTGAGCCCGCAATCCAGGCATATGCCCTGACCGGGAATCGAACCATGACCTCCTGTTTCATAGGTCGATGCTCAACCACTGAGTCACACTAGCTGGGCATGTAGGACATACTTTAAATTACAAAAATTTATATAATTTATAAGAACATACTCTTCGAAGAATATTTTGTGCGCATATTTTACTGCTTAAGTAGAGATCATACCTCAAGCAACTAACCAAGGAGATGGCTAGTGGGATCGATGAAAATTAGTTCCCGTGTGCAGTGTTCATTCTCTCGCTGAATTCCATAACTTCCTTCAATACTGCATGGATTTGGTAGGTTTCTTGACATTCCCCTGTGGACCACTGGCAGAATCCAGCAGTCATCCTGGTATTTAAATGCAAGCAGTCATGTCATAAAACAGAGAACCCTGACATCAGGGTATAATGAGTCACTTTCCCTATGAAAATTGAGTTTTGACCCCAGAGCGATTTTCACCTACCATACGATAGGAAATGCTGACATTGTGATTCTATCCTATTAGCAACAAAAATAAACATAGAAGAGAAAGAACCCTGCCCTCCCCATCCAGAAATCAGCATGATGGCCACCATACCTCTCAATTCTGAGATGCCCTTTTCCCCCAGACACGTTTATGTCTGAAATTAGAGCTCATATTATAGTTGCAGCTTGCAGCTAAATTGGCAGCATTTTTCTTTTTTTACTTCTGTCTTGGATTCCGTGGGACACAGTACTTGAAAGTGTTAGTCACTGTGGTTTTTTGTTGCATGTTTTCATTTTGATGCCAAGGTTTTGTTTCTTTTCTTTCAGGCATCGATCGAGGTCCCGGTCCCGGGAGCGTCGCTCTCGGTCTAGAGACCGTGGTCGTGGTGGCGGCGGCGGTGGCGGCGGAGGCGGTGGGGGACGGGAGCGGGACAGGAGGCGGTCCAGAGATCGGGAGAGATCTGGGCGGTTCTGAGCCGGGCCATTTTTACCGTGTGTCTGCTAGGAAGTGTTGTAGTTGATTGACCAAACCAGTTCATAATGGGAATTTTTTTAAAAAACAGTTTAAAAAACAAAGATGGGTTTCTGAATAAAATTTGTAGTGATACAGTATTCTTGTACCTTCTCTGTCGTGGAAACTCCACTTTAAATCTCTCTTCCTTTACAGACCTGCACATCATCAGCCCTTGAAGTGGAGATTAATCTACATCAATCACTTTGGGTAAAAATGAAAACATATTTTTTTCTTTTTTATGTTTTTATTGATTTCAGAGAGGAAGGGAGAGAGGACTAGAAACATCAAAGGGAGCTAATCATTGATCAGCTGTCTCCTGCATGCCTCCTACTGGGTATCAACCTGCAACCTAGGCATATGCCCTGACCAGGAATCTGACCGTGATCTGACTCGTGGGGTCAACCCTCAACCATTGAGCTACACCAGCTGGGCTGTTTATTCATTTTAGAGAGAGGAAAGGAGAGGGAACAAGAGCATTATCCGAATGTGAGAAACATTGATCAGTTGCCTCCTATACCCACCTGACCGGGTATTGAACCCACAATCTGGGCATGTGCTCTGACCTGGCATCAAACCGGCAACCTTTTGAAGCATAAGACAACAACCAACTGAGCCACACCATCCAGAGTTAAAACACTACATTTAGGGTCTGAAACAAAACACCAGTTGAGGTAAAATTCACAGGAAAAGGCCAGATCTGTTTCTAGTTATGAACGTACAAGTAACGCAGAATTGCTCTTCGGAGGCCGAGCAGAGGTGAGGAGAGTCTGAGGCCCTTTACTTACTAGGAAGTAAATGCTGAGGTGTGGTTCTCTGTAGAGCACACTGGCGTTGATGGGAAGCTCATGTTGGGATGCAGTGCGGTCAGCGTTCTCTCTCCACTGAGTTTTCCAGTGTTGCTGTGAGAGCCCGCGTGCACTCCTAAGACGTGGGTGTGCATCAAACATGAGTGGTGTGCAGCTCAGGAGCTACTGATGGGTCACCTGTCATGTCACTGCTGACTATTAAACGACTGGATTCACGTGGACGCAAAAGCCTACAACGCAGATCTGCTTTTCTGCGTGCCCAAAGGGAGCACGATGGATGAATGCCTCATGAGCACTTGGCATAGTCCAGCTGGCGTTGCAGGACAAAAGTAAGGCTTCTCCCATTCCAGCTGGCATTGCAGGACAAAAATAGGGCCTCTCCCTTTGAGAAGTGAGAGGTGTTCAGACCAGGCCCGCTGTGAATTCTTAGGTCTGGACAAGCAGCTTGGGAAGAAGACGGTCCCTCCAGGGTGTGGGCTCAGACTCTGAAGTCTCTGCAGGTGGCCAGGCCAGGTGAACTGGGCGTGGAGTTGAGCTCCCTCGCCCATCCCCACAGGCAGAGGCCTTTAGCAGACGTGGAACAAAGGAAGGAAGGGACCACAGGGGGTTGGGTCCTTTTTCTCAGTTAACGCACGTGGTCTTTTGAGAAAGAGGAACCAGCTTTGGAAATAGCATGTCTTTGACCCGGCTGTCCCAGTGCCCGTAGCATACAATGCAGTGACGTTTCAGCAATCACAAAAATGTATTCACTATGTAATTGGAAGTGTCCCCTTCACACTGGTCAGAATGGCTAGCACCAAAAAATGATGGCAAGTGGAGGGAAAAGAACCCTCATGGAATTGTAAAACACTAAATTTCTCAAAAATGTTAAAAAATAGAGACCAGACAATGCAGCAATAACTCCCATATGACTGTCCAAAGAACAAAAACTAATTTGAAAAGAGGTGTGCTCCCCAATTTTCTTGCAGCATTATTGACAATAGCCAAGAAATGAAAGCATCCTAGGTGTCCATAGGTAAATGGATAAAGATTGTGATACATATACACAATGGAATATTAATGTGGCACCTAAAAAACAAAACATGAATAAACAGACCCGTACATACAGAGAACAAACTAACGGTTGCCAAAGCGGGAAGGGTTTGGGGTGCTAGGTGAAAATTAAAGGGGTTCAGTTTTAGACTATTTTGAGGTGCATGTGAAAAGTAGCCTACAGCGGTGTTTATGAAAGCAAATAGTATTCATTGGAAAACACAGGCCCACACAGTTCAGTCCCATCGCAGGGTCAGCTGACTTGACCCGAGTCCGGTTTAAGGAAGAGCTCGGAGGCAAACATCCCAGTCCTGCCAGAACCCTCCGACCCGGAAGCCCTTTCCTGCGGGAAACCAGTCAGCATCTGTAATCTGGTTTCATTTTTATTAAGAGCTACAGAGACTTCACTAAACAGTCCTGCCTGTGTTTGAGTTTTTGTGTAGATTATATTATTTGGTCTTTGGCTCAGCTTGTTTGTAACGTATTTGGACACAGCTAAGATTTGCAGCTTGAGGTATGGCGGTGTGGTTAGAGAGTATGGAAGAGTTAATGCGTGGTGCTGGCATAACTGACTACTCGGAAAAGCAGGAGGAAGAGGGAGGGCCCTCCTGGATTGCCGAGGGAACAGGAAGCAAATTCCACGGCTAGAGAGTGTGGGCTTGCAGAGGTCAGGACAGGCTGGCACAGGGCGCCTGGTGGGCACCCCACAGGCTGGAGCCTCCCTGGCTCTTCAAGCCTCTGATCAGACAGATTTCCTGCCACACTTGCTTGGTCAAAGCAAATCACAGGACCACCTAGGACTGTGTGGGGGCGGGGGGGTGGAAGAGGCCAGAGAAAGGAATCTTGGGATACTGAGCAGCAAAAGCTAAAGTCCATTCAAGGCTCAGTTCACCAAAAAGAGAGAGATCTTCACGGGCTGGCGGGCTCGGGAGAGACCTGGAGTTCGGCCCTGAGTTGTGGGAAGGTTTGAGCAGAGAGTGATGACTGATTTCTACTTTTTAAAATATATATATTTTATTGATTTTTTACAGGGAGGAGGGAGAGAGAGAGAGAGTCAGAAACATCGATGAGAGAGAGACATCAATCAGCCGCACATCCCAGTAGGGGATGTGCCCGCAACCCAAGATACATGCCCTTGACCAGAATCGAACCTGGTACCTTTCAGTCCACAGGCCGATGCTCTATCCACTGAACCAAACCTGTTTCAGCTGATTTCTACTTTTAAAGTGGCATCTCTGCGGAGTGGAGACTAAAAACAGGCAATGGGAGAACGGAGCATCATGGAAGCTGTTGCCATGGCACCTGTAAGAGATGAGGGTGCTTGGACCACGGGAGGGTGGGTGAGGCGGTTGGTCTGGGATAGACAGTTTCAGTTTTGCTTTTCCAGTCTTTTGGAGTGGGAGGCCGGTCACTCAGGTTTTGGTACCTTCTTCTGGCCATTTGTGTGTCTGTGAAGCCCTCTTCAAGTCTCTGCCCATTTTCCTTTCCCTAATTGAGTGAGTGGTTGTCTTATTTCTTTCTAGGAGTTCTTTACACAGTCTGGAGATGAGTCTTCTGCTGATGTGTATTTATCCCTGTCTGTGACTTGCCTTCTCCCTCTCGGTGGTGTGTTTGATGAATGTGTGTCCTTAAATATAACCTGGCCCAACTTAGGCATCTTGCCCGTGTGGACAGCTTTCTGGGCTGTTTCAGGAGAGAGAGGGTTCAAGGCTGCCCCAAAGACTAACCTCAGTGGACTTTTCCCCTTTATCAACTGTATTACTGACAAAGCTGATGGGAGAGCATGAATTTGGATTTTAAGGTCCAAAAACTTTGTAATGTCCTCTCCATCCATGGTTTGACCTTGGATCAGCCCATCTGAAGGCCAGCCTGGGTCTGCAGAGCAACACGGCCATGGCCACCTGGGGAGGGAGAGGAGAGAGCCAGTCCCCAGAGTTTGGCGCCTTTTTAGCAAACCGGTGTCTGCAGTCAGGAAATAGGGGCAAGTTGGTGTCAGAGCCTCGTCACCCACCACCAGACACTGCACACCTGCCGAAGAGGGGACGGGCGCCTCTGCCTCTTGGACTGAAAGGAAGGCCCCTCCTACCTGTGTTCCCCGGGGTTCTCAGCCCACTGGATGGAGGCCAGGGAGGGCTGGGAGGCGACCCTTGTCAAGACTGTCCCCTCACCCACTGCTCCTTTGTGGCTCCTCCTGGTTCCATGACTTCTGGCTTCCACCCAAGAAGGTTTGCAACAGCTGAGAACCGTGCAATAATTAACCCACGGTTCCCTCTCTGGCCAGGGAGGCCCCAGCAGCTGTGCAGGAGATCAGACGAGAACAAAACCAGCCCTCTGACTGCTGGGCTTGGGGAAAGGTGGAGCTGCTGAGACAGAACACGGTCCCTGTCTAAAGCCCAGGTCTCTTTCCCCCTCCTGGGGCCAGCCAGGTGGCTGCCTGCGCTGGCACCTGTTCCAGGAGCGGCAGGACAGGCCTGAACCACAGCTTTTGAAGTCCACGTAGCCCTCAGGAGAGGTCCCTGCCCGGAGACCTGTCGCCAGTGTGAGGTCACTCGCTCGGTGCCTGCCCCTGTGCGGTTTGTCCTGCTGGATGACTTGGGGACCTGGGGTAGCGTGGCTCTTATGGAGGGACCTTCCCTTTCTGCCTTGTAGGCCTTATTATTAGGGAGCGCAAAAGCTCTCACCCTCCCACACATGGGACCCCCATCTCAATACAGGCTGCAGTCATACACACACACAAACACACACACACACACAAATACACATACATACATAGGTATTGATTTTAGAGAAGAAGGAGAGAGAGAGAAACATTCACAATGAGAGAGAAGCATGGATCGGCTGCCTCCCACAAGTCCCCCACTGGGGATCGAGCCCACAACCTGGGCATGTGCCCTTGACCAGAACCAAACCTGGTACCCTTCAGTTCACAGGCTGCGCTCTAACTGGCTGAGCCCAACAGCTAGGACCACACTGCAAGCTTTTGCTCAGAAAATGCCACGCCCACCCAGGTGCACTTGGCTCCCCCACAGCTGGAGCGTCCTTGGGGAGCGTGTTCAAACCTGACAGCAGAACCTGAGAAAACCCCCATCTGAATCTGGCGACAAATACTCAGGCACCTGCTTCAAATCTCAGTCTTTTTTTTTTTTTTAACAAGTTGAGTCACATGAATGGACCATTTTTGTAGGTCACAAAAGTTCATTTCATATGGTTCAACCTAATACGTCCCAGGATGGGGCTGAGAGCCCTCGCAGGAGCAGTGAGAAGCTCAGTGGGAGAGGCGGGTCAGGAGCCGAATCCCAGGTGTGAAAGTCCTGGCTCTGCTCCTCGCTGCTACACACTGGCCTCTGTGCCTCATTGTACTTCCCTGCAAGGCGATGATCAAATAGCACCCACTCCTTTGATTGTTAGGAGACTCCACTAGTTACTACAGGTGAAGTTTCCAGAACAGTGCCTGGCACGTGCCTAGTGAGAGCTCAGTAATGGTTAGTTGTGTGCGGTAACGGTATTAGTAACGGAAGGCAGGTATTGGTGGTGGAGAGGACAGCAGAGGAATGAGTAGCCACCCGAACAGTCCTGTCTTACAAAGCAAACAGCTGACGGGTGGTGTAAAGTTATTGAGCACAAAACTTGTATTCTGAAAACGACAAAACCATTGGGAAAATAAAGTAGACCTGCCCTGGCTGGTTTGGCTCGGTGGATAGAGCATCAGCCTGCGGATTTTATTCCAGTCAAGCGCACATGCCAGAGTTGGGCTTGATCCCCAGTAGGGGGCGTGCAGGAGGCAGTGATCAATGATTCTCTCATCATTGATGTTTCTCTCTTCCTCTCCCTCTCTGAAATCAAAAGTGTATTATTTTTTTTTTAAAAAAAGTTGGAAGGCTTCACTTTCTGATTTAAAAACTCAGTGCAATGTTAAAGTAATAAAAACATGGTGTCACTGACAAGACAGGCATATAGATTCATGGAATAGAATTGAGGGTCCCGAAAGAAGTTTTTACATCAGTGGTTGATTTTTGACAAGGGTGCAAACCAGTCCATGGGGAAAGAAAGTGTCTTCCACTAATGGTGCTGGAAAAGCTGGTTATCTACATGCAAAAGAATGAAGCAGGATTCTTGCCTCCCATCATCTACACTGCAGTAATTCAAAATGGACCAAGAAGCCAAATATCAGAAATAAGACTTAAGAAATCCTAGGGGTAAATCCTGATGACCTTAAATTTGGCAATGGTTTCTTAGATCTGAGATCAAAAGCACAAGCAACGAAAGAAACAAACAAATAAATGGAAGTTCAGCGAAATTGAAAGCTTTTTGCATCAAAGACACTACACCCCACAGAATGGGAGAAATTTTTTCACATCATATATTGGATGTATCTAGTGTCCGGAGTGTGTAAAGGACTCATCCAGCCAAGAGGCCAGCGGTTTGATTTCCAGTTAAGCCACATGCCTGGGTTGTGAGCTCAGTCCCCTATGGGGGGTGTGCAGGAGGTAGCTGACCAATGATGTTTCTCACTGATGTTTCTCTCCCTCTCTCTCTCTAAAAAAAAAAATATCAATAAAGAATATATTAAAAGACAATTCCTCCAACTCAACAACAAAAAGACCACCTAATTTAAAAATAGGCAAAGCATCTGAATCTCCATTTCTCCAAAGAAGATACACACCGGACAGACAAGCACACGAAAAACACTCAACAGAACTTGGCATCAGGCGAATGCAATCAAAACCACAATTAGGTCCCATTGCACACCCACGGGATGGCTGTGAGCCAGACAACCGAGTGAGAGCGAGTGTGGGCGAGTACAGTGTGCGGACAGCGGGCTCTCCGGCATTCCTGGAGGGAGGGGGTGTAAGCGGCGCAGCTGCTGCAGAAAGTCTGGCAGCTGCTCACCACGTCAAACAGAATGGGCCTGTGCCCGGCCGTTCTATTCCTAGGCCTGGGCCCCAGAGAAAGGAAAACGTATGTCCACACAAACACACATACATGCGTGTTCGCTCACAGCAACATGAACCATAACAGCCAAAAAGTGAGAACAACATAAATGTTCACCAATTGATGATAAAATGTATTTCACACAGTGACATTTATTTGGCAATAAAAAGAAGCAAACACGTTACTACATGGATGGGCCTGAAAACATGCCAGGTGAAGGAAGCCAGTCAGAAAGGACCATGCGCGATGTGATTCCATTATGTAAAACTAGAGGCCCGTTGCATGGGATCCGTGCACTGGTGGGGGGTGTGGCCTGCCGGGATCGGCCCGCTGTGGGAGCGCCTCTCATCCTGGTCAGCTGAGCGGTTGTGGACCCGCCCTCTGAGGGGCGCTCCCCCTGTGGCCCTTCAGTCCACAGGCTAATGCTCTATCCACTGAGCGAAGCCAGCCAGGACTGGACTGAATATTTGTGACCCCTCACCCCTACCACACACACAAAAATGTGTATGTCTAAGTCCTAACCCCCAATGTGATGGCATATGGAGGTGGAACCCTCGTGATGAATTAAATGCCTTTATAAGAAGAGACAGGAGCGAGCTTGTCCATCCCCTCCTCCCACTCCATTGTCTTCGAGCCAGGAAGCAGGCGGTCTCCGTGAACTTGGATTTCCAGCTCCAGAGCTTGGAGAAATATGGGTCTGTTGTCTAAGCCAGGGCCCCGCTCATGTACAAGAAAACTTATTCTGAACCCTGGCCAGGTGGCTCAGCTCAGTTGGTTAGAGCGGCATCCTGATAGGCCAAGGGTGCAGGCGCGACTCACGGTCAGGACACAGGCAAGAATCAACCAATGAATGCAAACAAAGTGGAACAAATCAATGTCTCCCCAGCCCTTTCTCCCTTCCTCCCTCTCTAAAAATCCATTAAAAAAATGTTGTTTTTTTTTAAAGAAAAACTTGCCTGGCCGGCGTGGCTCAGTGATTGAATGTCAACCCATGAGCCAGGAAGTCACGGTTCAATTCACAGTGAGGGCCTGGGTTGCAGGCTCAATACCCATCTCATCATTGATGTTTCTATCACTCCCGCTCCCTTCCTCTCTGAAATCAATAACAATATATTTTTTTAAAAGAAAACACAGAGAAAAATTGATTCTGGCACTTCTTAAGAAAGACATTGCAGACTACTGATGGGAATAGGGGAGAGAGATGGTGCTCAACTCTGAATACAACAAAGACAGCTGAGGAGCAGAGTGTGCGTGTGGTGTCCTGCAGGCCGGACACATTCTTGCTCAACTCACCTAACCTGACTCTTGCCTGAGGCAGGCCAAGGGGTGGGGGGAGGTGTCTCTAAACTGACCTAGTGGAGCATTCCTGCTAAAAGTTGGCTAGGCCGCTCAGGACCAGGAGCTGCGAGGAGGCCTGGGGAAAGTGGGGGAGGAACCCGACCAAAGTTTAATCCAGGACAAGGTCTTGGCCACCCTAATAGCCTCGTATTCACTAAGACTCCCCTTTATTTTTCTTTCAGTTTTATTTTTTTTAATTTGTTATTGTTCAAAGTATTACATACAGTAGTACATATATCACCTTTTTTCCCCATTGACCTCCCCCAGCCTCCCCACCCCCTGTCGCATGCCTTCATCCCACCCCCCAGTCAGTGTCTTGTGTCCATTGGTGTGCTTATAGGCATGCATACAAGTCCTTCAGTTGATTTCCCCCTACCCCCGACCCCCCAACCTCAACACTCCCCAGCCTTCCTGCTGTAATCTGACAGTCTGTTCGGTGCTTTACTGCCTCTGTATTGTCAAGGGCACATGACTGGGTTGTGGGCTTGATCCCCATTGGGAGATATGCAGGAGGGAGCCAATCAATGATTCTCTCTCATCATTGATGTTCTATCTCTCTCTCCCCCTCCCTTCCTCTCTGAAATCAATAAAGATATATTAAAAAAAATAACGGTAGTAGAAGATTATGACCTATTTCATAAGGCAAGTATAAATATTCTTCTCTTTTCCACATTTTAGCGCAGCTAGAGAACGGTCTGATTCCTGCGTGGCTGCTGGGGATTGAGAAAATGAAAGAGAGACAGACACAGAGATGGAAGGAAAAAGCTGGGGCCAGGTGGGACCACTGTCCTCTGATGGAGAGACAGAGACCCAGAGCCAATACAGCGTGTTTATTTTATACCCCCAAAACCAGGACGTTTTACTAAAGGTCAAGACAAAGGAGATTAAGTGCATTCTTTCTTTTTAATGTAATTTTGATTCCTTTTTTAATATTTTATTGATTTTTCAAAGAGAGGAAGGGAGAGGGGTAGAGAGTTAAAAACATTGATGAGAAACATCAATCAGCTGCCTCCTGCACACACCCTAGTAGGGATGTGCCCGAAACCAAGGTACATGCCCTTGACTGGAATCGAATCTGGGACCCCTCAGTCCCCAGGCTGAGGCTCTATCTACTGAACCAAACGGTCAAGGCTACATGCATTTTTGAGTGGGTTCGAGTCATATTCATTGCTGGTGCTTGGCTGGATTTAGATAATGAAACCCACCCCCTGGTACCTGGGCTGAAGGTCAAGCTGACAACACCCCTGCCTCTGGCAAGGCTTGTTTCCAAGACTTGGCTCTGCCAACGCCACTGGATTCAGCTGACAATAATGAAAGACATGCTCCTGTGCCTCCCCAGGCGCTCTCTACAGGCAAGACTCCACGAGTCCACCTGACGTCAATGAGGTAAAGGGGCGATTCACCCACCCTGCAAGGTCGTAAGGGATGGTCAGGGACTGCTAATGGCTGCACGGTTTCTTTTTTGAGTGACAGAAATGTCCATGTATATTGTGATGACCTCACAATCCTGAGCACTAAATATTGTCTGCATACTAAAACCATTAGATTATACATTCATTTTTTTTCAAAATCTATTTATTTTAGAGAGAGGAAGAAAGAAGGATAAAGAGATAGAAACATCAATTGGCTGCCTCTTGCATGCCCCTTCCTGGGGATCAAGGCAAAACCTGGGCATGTGCCCTAACCAGGAATTGAACTGGTGACATTTCAGTTCATGGGTCGATGCTCAACCACTGAGCAACACTGGCTGGGGGGATTGTGCACTTTCAACGGTAAAATGTATGCTTTTAAAAGGAAAGGATCTTGGATCCTCACTGGTATGAATACATAATTGGATAGATGAGTGGGCGAGAAGACAAAATCTAGGGGAATGCCAAAAAATTAAATGTAGAAGGAATGATGGGATTAGAAAAATCACCCTTTGGCCACCAATTTAATGGAAATTGCTTCAGGCCCACACAAATCATCAATGGCAGCTAACACCGGAGAGGGAGAGTGTGAGAAGGGTGTTTCCAAAGATTCTTGTTAAGGACAAAGGGTAAATATTGTAACTTGACAGGGGAGAAGGCAAATGTTCAAAGTTAGCAGCGCCAGAGGAGGACGTACGGATGGCATGTGGCCTGACAGGTCCCAGACACTAACTCAGCCTGGCTCTCAGCGCATCAACTAAACTGCACCCCCTGAGACTAATCACGAAACTGCGCAAATATCTGGCCCAGGAACTGAAAAACGACAATGTCTCAAAACTATTCACCTTGGGCAGCACCTGCGGGCCTAGTGGTTGAGCATTGAAACAAGAAAAAGAAAAAGGAAAAAACAGTGTCTTCCTACATAGAGCGGGCAGGTGGCAGGGACTTGCCACATAATGGTGGCTCCGTGTGCCCACCTGTGCCCAAACCTGGCAGCACCGCCCTTGACTGGCCAGGTGCTGAGAAAGTCGGGGTGCGGGGCACTCCATTCAGTCCTGGGGACTCCAGAGCACACACA
>PVJN01053888.1:0-13593 GCA_004026805.1 Lasiurus borealis | reverse complement strand
TATGTCTTCCCACAAGACTTTCAGAATCAAGAGGTTCCTGGCCAAAAAACAAAAGCAGAATCGGCCCATTCCCCAATGGATTCGGATGAAAACTGGTAATAAAATCAGGTACAACTCGAAGAGGAGACATTGGAGAAGAACCAAACTGGGCCTATGAGAAATCAGAGATGGCTCACATTTATGCTGTTTCCAGATTGCCTACACCTTTAAATGATTGAAAAGATGTCTGGACAGTTGGGGCATTTTAATTGGAGAATTAATGGACTTGTGATTTTGCTCTGCTGATATTTTTCCCCCCTGCAGTAGTAGGATGGTTCAGTAATAAATGTGTGAGACCTTTTAAAAAATAAAAAATAATAAATAAATAAATAAATAAATAAATAAAGACCAGGCACGTACCCAATGGAGAACGTACCTCTTCTAGATAAAGCAAGGTACCCTGGTATTGAACCAGTTGGACTCATAGGTGACTATCAGAGGAATTCAATAAAAGAGATGATAAATGCATGAATGGGAAAGTAGCCTTCCAAGGATTGACCGTCTCCTACTTTTCCAGGGCACAGAGTGTGGGAAAGGGATAAACACCAGGAGCTGTGAGGTCAGCTGTTGGCAAAGGGGCCTGGCATGAGCCGTTGGGCCGTGCAGCAGGATGATCTGCTATGGCCTGTTCATCCTGAGGCTGGAAACCAAGCCAACCCAGTGAGCCTTCCTCTGGCAAGAAGCGAATAATGTAACCCAGCATTCGTCCTCACCCCGCTACCACCCTTCGTCAGCTGTGGCGACTGGGAGGTCGGATCATCCACACCGAGTTAAGGGGGCAGAAGCGGGTAAATAGTAAGGCCCAGCCTGCTGTTGTCAGTCTCAATATTTTAGGAATGATGACATTGTCCTCTTCCTTTTCTGCTCTTTTCCGCCCTGAATAACCGTGTGGCTATGGCATTTTAAGTGAAAATCAACTTCATTTTGAGAATTCCATGGTTCTGCGTCAGACACCTTGACTGATCTAAAAAATTAAGGTGAGGACACAGCTGGCGTGGATCCATGGCTGAGATTCGACCTATGAACCAAGAGGTCACGGTTCAATTCCTGGCAGGGGACATGCCCGGGTTGTGAGCTTGATCCCCATGGTGGGGCGTGCAGGAGGCAGCCAATCAATGATTCTCTCTCATCATTGATGTTTCTCTCTCTCTCCTTCTCTTCCTTCTCTCTCTCTCTCTCTCCCCCTCTCTGAAACCAGTAAAAATATATTCATAAAAAATTGGGGCTAGAAACTCCAAAACAGGGCGGGGTGTACGATGAACAGAGAGGGTGCAGGGTGAAGACGCCATGTTATCTGTGAGGTGGTTTACCTGAAAGAACGTGTTTACTTGCTGACGGAAGAGGAAGGATTAGACGTGGATCCGCTAAAGACTCCGCCCCTCACGCCGACAAGCTGTGCTGTTGGTTTTGGAGATGGCCCAGTTACTCCTCGCCAGACCTGTTGGGCCAGAAGGAATCACATTTCTTCCTGCTTCCGTTCTTTTTTTTTTTTTTTAATATATTTTATTGATCTGTTACAGAGAGGAAGGGAGAGGGGCAGGGAGTTAGAAACATGGATCAGCCGCCCCCTGCACGCCCCCCACTGGGGATATGCCCACAACCAAGGTACATGCCCTTGACCGGAATCGAACCTGGGACCTTTCAGACCGCAGGCCGAGGCTCTATCCACTGAGCCACACCGGCTCCAGCCTGCTTCTGTTCGTGTTAGGGAGAGAGGAGGACCTGCCCTCGCTACAGCTGTGCCCGGCCTCCGGGCCTCTGTACCAGGAGGTCACGGTTCAATTCCCAGTCAGGGCACGCGCCCGGGGTCGTGGGCTGGATCCCCAGTGGCAGCCGATCGATGAGTCTCTCTCATTGACGTGTGTCTCTCTCTCTTTCCCTCTCCCTTCTTCTCTGAAATCAATCAAAAAACAAAGAAAAGAATTCCTATTAAAAAAAAAAAATGGGAGCGCAGCTGCGTCCCAGTTCTGAGTCCAAACCACAGCCTGATGGTCCAGCTCCCACCGACCAGGAAGCCAGACTCATTTCTCTGCAGCGGAAGGACCTCGCACGTGGACGCTGGGCCGGGGAGGGAGGGGTGGACGGCGGCGGACCCTGGTCTGTGGGGAGGGAGGTCCATCCCCAGAGAAGGTGCTCCACCATCCACCCTGGTGTCAAGGCAGGAGTTGCTGCCGAAACCGCTGTGGCTCAGTGGATAGAGCGTCGGCCTGTGGACTGAAGGGTCCCAGGTTCGATTCTGGTCAAGGGCAGGTACCTTGGTTGTGGGCACATCCCCAGTAAAAGGCGTGCAGGAGGCGACTGATCGATGTCTCTCTCTCTCATCCATGTTTCTAACTCTCTGTCCCTCTCCCTTCCTCTCTGTCAGACCAGCAGGAGTAACGGACCCTGGTTTCCAGGAGGGTCTGTCTGCCCCTCCACCGTGAGGCAATGAAAATAAAAGGAGAATTGGACACGGGTGGTCCCAGGCTGCCCCCCCTGGGGGTCCCCCGCCCAGTTCTGATGGTGCCCAGTCAGCCTGCAACAGCCCCAGCCTAAGGACATGAGGACCAGCATCTCCAGTGCAGGAGGTGAGCAGCGGGATCACCCCCCGGCACCCTGCTTAGGCCAGCAGAATGCTGGCTGCGGGGAGGAGAATCTAGGATGGACAGAGAAGAGGGAGCTGGAGCAGCAAGTGGCCTCCAGACTCCCTGGAGCCGAAACCGGTGTGGCTCAGTGGATGGAGTGTCGGCCTGCGGACTGAAGGGTCCCAGGTTCCATTCCGGTCAAGGGCACTAACCTTGGTTGTGGGCACATCCCCAGTGTGGGGCGTGCAGGAGGCGGCTGATCGATGTCTCTCTCTCATCGATGTTTCTGACTTTCTATTCCTCTCCCTTCCTCTCTGTGAAAAATCAATAAAATATATTTTAAAAAAAAGAAAAGGGACCAGCCGGAGCCGGGGGAGCTGCTGGCAGAGGAACGTGCTGTGGGCAGCCATCGCACAGGCAGAGGTGACCGTGCTGTCCATGCCCTCTGCCCAGCGGCCCGCCTCCCGGGTGCAGACTGCTGTCTCCTGGAGGCTCACACAGGGTTCATTCCCAGGTGTGGTTCTCGCTGAGAGAGCCGCCCTCCCCAGGAACATCCCTCTGGGAGGAGGGGGTGTGGGGAGGGAGGGGAACCCACACCCAAGGCTTCGTGGCTGCAGAGATTCCAAGCTCTGGCCTCGCCCTCAGTGGTCACAGGTGTGTGTCCTGCATCTGACGGCTGGGTCTCCGGGGGAAGGCCTGGCTGGTGATGTCAGGAGATTTCGAACTCCCACCACCCCGATGCCCAGATCCCGCTGACACCGCTGAGTGCGGGGCTGGGAGGACAGGCATGCAGTCCCTCCCTTCACCGCCCGCCCCGCCCCGCCCCACCCAGAGCTGACAGTCCCCAAGGGCCTCCTCCACCGATCAGAACTCCCTCCCGTGGGAGCGGCTGAGACCTGTCGGAACCACGGCCCCTTCGCTCCTCCCCACCCAGTCCTGCCCCCTCACGCCTTCCAGATATCGATCCCGAGACACACCCGCTACACCTGCCCGCGGCTCCCGCTCTGCCCGTCCCCCGGGGGCACCACACAGAGCCGCCCTCAGAGGAGCTGGAGACCTTGGGATCCGTCCTGGGCCCCGCTCCTCCCTCCTCACTCTGCCGTCTTTTCCCGGCCGCTTCCCCCCTCCCGCCCTTGGCCATCGCCTCGAAGTCAGATGACTCCCCTCCGCTCCGGCCTGCAGAAGCTTCCAGATGCCTGTGGAAGCCAAACCTCTCTCACTGGTGCTCACTATGCACAAAGCCAGCTCCTTAGCTTCTCCTGAAACCTGCCCTTTCTTCTATGTTCTTTTTTTTTTAATATATATTTTTATTGATTTTCACAGAGAGGAAGGGAGAGGGATAGAGAGTTAGAAACACCGACAAGAGAGACATCAATCAGCTGCCTCCTGCACGCCCCCCACTGGGGATGTGCCTGCACTAAGGCACATGCCCTTGACCAGAATCGAACCTGGGACCCTTGAGTCCGCAGGCCAACGCTCTCTCCACTGAGCCAAACCGGTTTCGGCTAATTGACTTTGTTTTACAGAGAGGAAGGGAGAAACATCCATCAGTTGCCTCTTGCACACCTTCTACTGGAGATGTGCCCACAACCAAGGTACATGCCCTTGACCGAAATCGAATCTGGGACCCTTTAGTCCACAGGCCAACGCTCCATCCACTGAGCCACACTGGTCAGGGCTAGTCTGTCCCTTTTCATACACGCCTGCTCTAGCTGGTTTGGTCCAGCGGATAGAGCACTGGCCTGTGGTGGTCCTGGGCTTGATTCCGGTCAAGGGCGTGTATAGTGATTCTAGGCTCTTCCGTGGCCCGGGCCCTGGTCAGGACATGTACAGGAGGCAATCAATGGAGGTATCTCTCTCACATCAATGTTTCTTTCCGTCTTTCCCTCTCTCTTTCTCTCTAAAAACCAATGGGAAAATATCCTCGGGTGAGGATTTAAAATAAACAAAATCCACATGCCTTGTGGCATTCATGCCACATGCCTTGTGGCATTCATGCCACATCCACAAATGCTCACAGCTTATAAAGAAATGCTCCCAGCCGAGACCAGTTTGGCTCAGTGGATAGAGCATCGGCCTGCGGACTGAAAGGTCCAAGGTTCGATTCCGGTCAAGGGCATGTATTCTGATTGCGGGCACATCCCCAGTAGGGGGCATGCAGAAGGCGGCTGATCGATGTCTCTCTCTCTCATCAATGTTTCTAGCTCTCTATCCCTCTCCCTTCCTCTCTGTAAAAAATAAATAAGATATATTTTTTAAAAAAGAAAGAAAGAAATGCTCCCGGTGAAAGGCACACACACTCTGCTCCCCCTGGCTTCAGCGGCGCAGGCTCAGGAGGGTTTGCAGATGACCGCTGACCCAGGGCCCTGAGGCCACACGGACCTTCCCCTGTCCCTCCTGTGCTTGGTGCCTCGCTGGCTCAGAGCCCCGCCCTCCTTGGACCTGCCCAGCTGCCAGGCTCCTCAGCTTCCTCCCTGCTGACCCAGACTCCTCCCGTGACGCCTGCTCCCTCTCCCCTGTAACACACATGTTTATGCAAACGCTCCCTGTTCTCTGGCACGGCTTGGAACAGAGACTGCGTGTGTATTTCCGCCCCCGCCCAGCCACTGCTCCTGAGGACGGGAAGACAAAGGTCACACGGACATCTGCAGAAGCAGACACTCAGAGGTTCACCTGGAAGATGCACCTGACACCTAAGACACCCGTTTTTCACGGAGACGGTAACGGTGGTCAGTAAGACACAGTGTAGGCCTAGAGACACCTCCTTTCCAGGAAAAGTCGGGGTGCCCTACCAGGCCACTGTCACTGAAACAAATCCCAGAAGGACACCACCACCAGGTGGCAGAACGGCATTGCTCTTCCATCAGTAGTGCCCGCTCCCCTCTTCCAAGCCCACCCAGCACGCTACCACCACCGTACCTCCTGTCCCCTGTCCCCAGAAGAACAAGGAGTGGGGAGTGGGGGGTTGGGGGGCAGATTCTCCTCCTGGCTCACCCTCAGCCCTGTCCGCCCAGCCTGGACCTGTGCAAAGGACATTGGTGACAGGCAGGGCCATCTCGGAGCCCACGCTCCAGGGACGCTGACTCGGCAGGTCTGGTCTCCTGCGCGCCGAGGTCGGAGGCAGCCACCCCAGCTGCAGACTTGTGGGGTCGGGTGCCAGTGTGGCTCCTCCTGGCCAGGCCCCCTCTGCACCAGGCACCTCCTCGCAGGCCCCAGGTGGACACTAACACTTGGAGATGTGAACAGAGGGTGCCCGCTGCCTGACATGGTGCCTGTGAGCCCCCCACGTTAAACCAGGGGTGCCCATGTGTGTGGTGCTACCATGGGCGTTCTGCCTCAGCAGAGCCCATCCCGGGCACTGAGGTTCAGGGCTTTGTGTTTGGGTGGGTGTTCTGGGCAGAGGCCCTCCCCCTTCACCCCAAGACTGGACCGATTCCCAGGTGGGCCCCTCTGGAGAGAGAAGCCTCAGAGAGTAGATCATGATGGGGCCTGGGCCTCCTCCTTTGGGACCTCCAGACCAGCGGTTCTCAACCTGTGGGTCTCGACCCCTTTGGGGGGTTGAACAACACTCTCACAGGGGTCGCCTAAGACCATCGGAAAACACAGATACGATTCATAACAGCTGCAAAATTACAGTGATGAAGTAGCAACAGAAATAATTTTATGGTTGGGGGTCACCACCACATGAGGAGCTGTCTTAAAGGGTCGCGGCCTTAGGAAGGTTGAGAACCGCTGCTCCAGATGATTTGGGGGAGACGAGGTCAGAAGGACCATGTGCCCCCTTTTCCTGGGGGAGCCGGGAGGCACCAGGAGCCCCGCAGGGCAGACAGGTCCCAGCCGCCAGCAGGCCACGATCCTATCAACCAACCCGCTGAAGACACACCCAGTTCCCGGAACTGATACAAGTTCAAGCTCGTCGGAGTTCACTCCCAGCCGTGAGTTCAGTTGTCTGAGTGCCCATCTTCTCCGGGTGAGGATGAGGCGTCCGCCTCCCTCCGAGAGGCCGGGACGGGGCTTCACAGCCAGGAGGCAGGCTCCCAGGCCCATCTCCTGTGCCCATCGCCGCCCGGCCTGGGCACGGCGGACGCAGAGCGGGCAGGCCGAGGCCGCGGGGGCAGGAGAAGGGACTCTGTGAGCCCGGGGATCACCCCCAGGGTCGTCAGGACATGTGCAGAGACCTCAGCCAGGGTGAGGCTCAGTGCCCTCTCCCGCACGGCCCCACCAAACCCTCCGCAAGCAGGAAGCGGTTCTGAGGACAGGCTCCCATCTAATCGGTCGATTCCTCCCCTCCAGCGAATCGACGGTCCAAAGTAGAAATTAAACTCAAAACAGTGGTACCTCGAGATACGAGTTTAATTCGTTCCGTCACCTTGAGGCGTGGGAAACTATGAGACGCTCGAGTCGCGGTAAACTGGTGGGTCGTGTGCAGCCGGCCGATCCGCGCAATGACTCCTATCTCAAATGCTGCTCGTCTTTCAAAGCAAAAATCGCTCACTCGCTCGACGGCTCGTGTCTCAAAAATCTCCTATGTTAGGGCACTCGTATCTCGAGGAACCACTGTACCAGGAAAGGAGAGAGAAAATCCGGCTTCCTGCACATCTGACCGGGTGGACGGAGATTCCTACCCACCAGAACGAAGGCAAGAAGATACTCTAGCTCAGACTCTCTTCCTCATCAAGACGTTAATCTCCCCACACCATCCGCAAGGGGTTCCTGATCTCCCCTCTCCCCGCATTGACGGAGGACACCCAGGATCAGGGAAGTCAAGGACCAGCCCCGGTAGGGGTAGCTCCGTAGTTGAGCGCCATCCCAGGCACCCAGAGGTCTTTGATTTCCAGTCAAGGCACAGGCCTTGGATCTGGGCTCAGCCCCCAGCAGGGGGTGTGCAGGAGACAGCAGATCCACGTTTCTCTCTCCCCCCTCTCCTCTCTCTCTCTCAACTCAGTAAAAACATGTTTTTGTAGAAAGAGCTGAAGGGCTGCAAAGACAATAGCCGGCGTGTGGTGGAGCCAGAATTCAAATCCAGCTGTGGCAGCGTCAACCCACAGGGTGCGCCCACCTCACCCTGAGGCCTGACGGCAGAGGCCACCTCCCCGAGGTGCCATCCAGCAGGCTGGCACGCAGCTCCGAGCGGAACCAACCAGCCCGCTCTTCTCCATCCCCTCCCTCAGCCCCTTCCTAGAAAACTCATGAGGTTCTAGACCAGCGGTTCTCAACCTGTGGGTCGCGACCCCTTTGGGGGTCGAACGACCCTTTCACAGGGGTCGCCTAAGACCATCGGAAAATGCAGATATTTACATCACTATGCATCACAGTAGCAGAATTTCATCATTAGGGGTCACCACCCCATGAGGAACTGTATGCAAGGGTCTCGGCCTTAGGAAGGTGGAGAACCGCTGTTCTAGAATCTTCTCTCCTTTCTTAGAGATGACTCCTTTTTGAGTGCAGCTCTTGGCACCATCTTATCTCTTGATTTCGATAAGAGGAGCTTTGCTGAAAAGCACTTGGCGGCTGCCCCGGGTAGGGGAATGTTGAAAATGTAAATGGCTTTACTGCGGCTTCATTGTCACACAGCAAACTGCACAAACCGCCCATATAAAGCAGCCACCAGCTCAGCGAAGGGACTGAAAGAATCCGCCCTCCAGAACTTCCCTGTGCCTCTCCTTTGGGGTCCCTCTCTCCCTCCCTTCCTCCCTCCGCTCTGCTTTCCGCCACCGGAGGTAAGCTTGCATCTTCTAGAGTTTACCATAAATGGAATCGCGGGGCGTGTGCATCCCTTTGCCTGGATTCCTTCCCCCGCCGTAATTATTTTGAGATGTACTTGGTTCCTTTTTATTGCTGCGTAATATTCTGTCGGACCACTCGCCTATCCGCTCACCTGCGAATGGGAATGTGGGCTGGATGCTAGGACAGCAGTGTCTGTGTCTGTGAACGTACATACGTCTTCTCTCTTCCTAGAAGCAGGCTGGCCACATACAGGGTAGGTGTCTAATGTTTTAACCGACTACTAAACTGTCTGAAAGAATGCGGGCACCATTTTCCACCTCCACGGCAGTCTCTGCGAGCTCACCCTTTCCACTTCCTCACCCACACGGGGTGGGGCCGGTCTTTTCAATGTTAGCCTTTGTCCTAAGTGTGCGGTGTGACCTCACGGTGGCTGTAATTTGCATTTCCCTAATGAATGATGATGAGCGTCTCTCTCCATGGGCTTATCTGCCATCCTTCTATCTTCCATCTACCTGGCTCTCCACCTCCTGCCCGTTTTAAGATTGCGTTGTTTGTTTATATTGCTGAGTGCCGAGAGTTCCTTATATATTCGGGATACCGGTTGTTTTGTTAGGGGCAAAAATAGAAATATTGGGGACCAGTGCTAGTTGTAAAGACATGGTAACCACGCTCCATGAATAGCGATTGTTCTGTTCTGAGTAGAGAAAGGACACTGGAACCTGGCTGGGAGCCGTACGCCCCCGGGGCCTGGGTGTCAGCCTTGGCCCTGGGAGCCGACCTCGGAATGCAGTCCATTCTCCTCCAAGAACCGGCCTATTATCCTGGAAAGATTAACAACCTCGTTGAGCAAACAATGGAGGCCCGCCCAAGCTCACACGGCCAGGCCAGGCCAGGCCGGCTTCCCAGGCCAGAATGCCTGCTTCCCCTCGTCATCTTCTTCGTCCTGCACCCCAGAGGCAGCCGGCCGGTGGGGGAGAGGGTGGACCAGATGGCCGGGGCTGGCCTGCTCTCCCCCAGGCTGCCGGCATTCCCGGAACAGACGCTCCCACCCCGTCCAGCCCGGTCGGTCTCCGCCGCTCTGGCCAGCTACCTGGCCGTGACCCGCAGCCCGGGCCCCGTGGTTACAAGTTCACACAGAGGCTTTGCGGGAATCTGCTTCCCGCCTCTGGCTTGTCTCTTGGTTCTCCGAGCTGAATCCTCCGCAGAGCAGGGTCTCGTGTGGACGAAGACCCTTTGACCGGCCCGTTGTTTTGCGGGCTGTGCGGTGTGTGTGTGTGTGTGTATGTGTGTGTGTGTGTGTGTGTGTGTGTGTGTGTGAAAGCCCTGCCTCAGCCGCGGGGATAGTTCTCTGCTCCACGTTGTGTGGTTTCAGGTTTGACCTTCAGGTCCAGGTCTAATGTCGTGGTGCCCAGATGCCCAGACCCCCAAAGACCACCAGGGAGGCGAGTCCGATGCAAAAGCAAAAAGATGCAGGAAGAGAGCGAGTCTTTAGGGCAAAAAAAGGTTTTATCGGGGGAGGTGGGGCCTCCTCGGACCGCTGAGTTGGCCGTTCCCGATTGGTTGGGTGAGGGCTGGGGCTAGTGACGCCAAGGCAGGCTGGTTAGGGTCTGCTCACACCAGTGGTTCTCCACCTTCCTAAGGCCAAGACCCTTGCATACAGGTAGGTCCTTATGGGGTGGTGACCCCCAACCATGACATGTTGCTGCTGTGATGCACCGTGATGTCAATATCTGCATTTTCCGAGGGTCTTAGGCGACCCCTGTGAAAGGGTCGTGCGACCCCCAAAGGGTCGCGACGCGCAGGTTGAGAACCGCTGGCTCACACCAAGACAGGATGTGGCAGTTCCCCTTGCCTCCCCATGGGCTGACTTAAGGGGGAGCTGGGTAACTGACACACTCTGCGGCCTTTCCTGGAAGAGGGGTCCGGGCAGAGACACAGCTGCACAAGATGGAAGACACAGTACGAAATGGAGGCGGTCCTGCTCTGGCCTTTCAGTGGGAGGTCCTTTTCATGGCTGGTGCACAGGATACACCCGAGTTCTTTTTTTGCGTTGGATACACCATTTTTCCAGAACCATCTGCCGGAAAGACTGTGTTCTCCCCCTCTCGTCGCCTTGGCACCAACAGATTTTTGAGATACGAGCCGTCGAGTGAGCGGTTTTTGCTTTGAAATACGAGCAACAGTTGAGATAGGAGTCATCGCGCGGATCGGCTGGCTGCACACGACCCACCCGTTTACCGTGACTCGAGCGTCTCATCGTTTCCCACGCCTCAAGGTGACGGAACGAATTAAACTCGTATCTCGAGGTACCACTGTATTTTATTGATTTTTTACAGAGAGGAAGGGAGAGGGATAGAGAGTCAAAAACATCAATGAGAGAGAGACATCGATCAGCCGCCTCCAGCACGCCCCTCAGTGGGGATGTGCCTGCAACCAAGTACGTACATGCCCTTGACCGGAATCGAACCCAGGACCCCCCAGTCCGCAGGCCGACGCTCTATCCACTGAGCCACACCGGTTTCGGCACAAGAGAGAGCCAATTTTTTTTAAACTTAAACGACACAGGTAGGTACATTGCTATTAACTCAATCAGGGTGCATGGTATTTTGTGGAAGGGCCACACTCCAGGGGCCAAAGAGCCGCACGTGGCTCTCGAGCCGCGGTTTGCAGACCCCTGTCCTAGAGAGTCTGTCTGTCCCTCCTCCCTCCCCGGACGGGAACAGCTCGCAGCCTCCTCCACGGCCCCGTGCAGCTGGGCCCACCTCGCGTTCCCATGGTCTTAGGACCGCTGCCACTCAGAGTGCAGCCGAGAACATTCCGGGCCGGCGTGATAAATGACGGAAACTCTCCACCATGTGCGCTGCACTCCCAGCCGGCCCCCGAACCCAGCGGAGAGCCAAAAACCGCCCTCCTCCCCCCACCCCGGGGCCGGGCCGGGCCGTGCCCTCCCCAGGAACGGCCGCTGGCTCCCGCGCAGGCACAGCGGACACGGGGGGATCTGCAGAGACCTGCCGAGCGGAGCCCGAGACGAACGTGCGAGCGGGGTTGGAGGCGGCTCAAGAATTCATGGCACCGACTCCCTCCTGGCCTCCTCCCTCTTCCAGCGCCACGCCCAGCCCCTCCGCGCCCAGCACTTCGAGCCAGCCCAGCGGACCCCGGGGAGGAGATGCTGGGAACCGAGCACCCCCCTCCCAGCAGCTGGGAGGCGCCCCCAGACCCATCACGGCTCTCGCAGGGCAAGTCAGGAGCCAATTCAAACACCCAACAACGGGGCAGAGCGTGCTGCCCCGTGGAGCACAGTGCATGTTGCATTCAAAGCCGGGCCTCTCAGTGCGGCCCCTGAAACACGCAGACCTAGCTCTGCCAGGGTTAGGTCACGGCTGTGGTGATTGTCTTGGTCATCTTCACGCCTGAGAAAAAATTTTCCGTGGGACCGAAGACCCCGCTGGAAGGAAGGAAAGAAGGAAAAAAAGGAAGGAAGGAGAGAGGGAGAGAGAGAGAGAGAGAGAGAGAGAGAGAGAGAGAGAGAAGGAAAGGAAGGAAGGAAGGAAGGAAGGAAGGAAGGAAGGAAGGAAGGAAGGAAGAAAGAAAGAAAGAAAGAAAGAAAGAAAGGAAGAAAGAAAGAAAGAAAGTAAACAGGGTGTCTGGTGGGACTGCATGGCTTTCTGCACAAAGACAAGCGAACCCAAGGAATGCTCTGGCCAAGATGGCTGCATTCTGCTCGTGAAGAAAAGAGAAAAGAAATTAGCCATCCAGCCGTGTGGCTCAGTGGTTGAGCATCAAGCCATGAACCAAGAGGCCAACCAGTTCCATTCCTGGTCAGGGCACAGGCCCGGGTTGCAGGCTCCATCCCCAGTGCGGGGAGTGCAGGAGGCAGCCTGTGATGATATTTCTCATCGGTGTTTCTATCCTTCTATCCTTCTGCCTTACTGTCTTTCTGAAATAAAAAGAAAACACACACACATATATATGTATATATATATATATAAATTATCCTTCTGAAATTCTGAAGCCTATTTAAAGATTAGGAAAATCAGATCATTTAAGGTGTAAAGAGCTGAACGCAAAAACAGGAAGGGCGTTAAGTATTATTTATAAATATGTCGTGAAAACGATGAAATGTATGAAAATGTGGCTCTCTCTCTCATCTGGATCGTTTTTAATTCCCTCTGTATGTTTTTCTACTTCCCAGATCCTGCGTAATCAGCGCTTCATGTGTTTTGATTTTACAAAAGATAAACATTAAGTGGCCGCACTCCGGTGGCTGCCAGCCACGGGGAGCGTGTGGGACCACCTGGCGCTCCGCCAGGGAAAAGCAAGGATGGAGACGTGGCCGGGAAGATGCGACTATTTTTGTTGCTGTTGCTATGGTTATCCGGGCCCTCGCTTCCCTTCCCATGCTGGTGTGGCGTGGACCGGCCAGGGTGACGGAGAGTTCACGTGAAACATAAAACCCCTCGCTCCCCGCCATCGCCCAACAGAGAACGTTCCGGAATGGAGGAAAGTATGGTTCACTGTTACGACTAATGTGAGACTTTCCTCCTTTCCCTCCAGAGTTGTAATGAAAATGGGTCCGAGCTGGATCCGGGGGGGTTGGCCTATCAAGATACCTCTGTCCTGTCCTTCTTCTTCTTCACACCCGGCGTGGGCTGTGAGCTCAAAACCCACGGGTACCCACGTGACATTTCATGTGTTGCCGATAATCTAAATAAACGTAGCTTTTAGCCACGGGGAGCCCACCACTCCATGGAAGCTAGAGCACTGCGCCCAGCATTCCTCAGCTGCAGACCAGACACACCCTGGAGCTGTGGGCCAAGGTTCCTCAGAAATCCAGAACCAATAAGAGATGGAAGGTAGGTAGGTGGATAGGTAGTTGGTTGATTGATGATAGATTAGATAGATAGATAGATAGAAAGAAAGGTAGATAGATAGGAAGGAAGGAAGGAAGGAGGAAAGGAAGAAAAGGAAGAAAGAAAGAAAGAAAGAAAGAGAGAGAGAGAGAGAAAGTAAGGAAGGAAGAAAGAGAAAGAAGGAAAGGAAGAAAGAAAGAAAAAGAAAGAAAGGAGGAAAGAAGGAAAGGAAGAAAAGAAAGAGAGAGAGAAGGAAAGGAAGGAAGGAAGGAATAAAAAGAAAGAAAGGAAAGAAGGAAAGGAAGAAAAGAAAGAAGGAAGGAAGGAAAGGAAGAAAGAGAGAGAGAAGGAAATGAAGGAAGAAAGAGAAAGAAGGAAAGGAAGAAAGAAAGAAAGAAAGAAAGAAAGAAAGA
>PVJN01053887.1:0-13594 GCA_004026805.1 Lasiurus borealis | reverse complement strand
CAGCACAATTTACAATAGCTACAATTTGGAAACAGCCTAGGTGCCCGTCAGCAGATGAATGGATCAGAAAACTGTGGTACATCTACACAATGGAATTCTATGCTGCCATTAAAAAGAAGGAATTCTCACCATTTGCAGCATCCTGGATGGAACTGGAGAGCCTTATGCTTAGTGAAATAAGCCAGTCAATGAGGGAGAAGCATCACATGATCTCACTCATTGGTGGATAATAAAGAACATTATAAACTGATGTACAAAAGGATAGATACAGAGGCAGTAAAGCCTCAAACAGACTGTGAAATTATAGCAGGAAGATTAAAGTTAAGTGAGGTAGATGGGAGATCAAGCAAGGGACTTGTATGCATGCATATTAGCATAACCAATGAACATAGACACTGGGCGGGTTGGGGTATGCCTGGGAGGGAGGGGGGGGCATGGGGAGACGTGTATAAAAAATTAATTAAAAAAAACTAAATTACTTTGCTAAATAAAAAAAAAGAAAAATTGACTACTGATAAGAACAAAAGGTGAATTCTAAAATGTAGTTTTGAGTATTTAGGACAATTATGCAATTCATTAAGAGTTCACAAAAGCTGATTACATTTAACTGCAAAATAAATTAAAGAATGCTAAATAGGCCAGCATTATTAATCTATCATCTTTTCAACTTCAGGAAGTGACAAAGGTGAAAAGCCCAGGTTAAATCATTAAGTATTAAATCTTAAAGGAGGAATTAATTAACAATATGAAGATTACTGTTGCTAAACTGAGTACAATGAAAGCAGTAAAAGGCCATTTTTTTCAAACTTATCCATTAATGCACTAAAATATAAGACAAGATTGAGCACATAGAATACTTTTTTATTAAAGATATTTTTATTGATTTCAGAGGAAAGGAAGGTGGGAGGCAGAAAAAAGACTCAGCAGATTTAGTTTCTAACTTTTCCTGAATATTTGTGTGCTTAGGCCTCTGATTTAAGCCCAAAGATATGGACATAGGAACTTAGAAAACAAGTGTTGACACAAAGAATTAATGGAAATAAATCATCTAGAAAGCACAGAAAAATTGTACAAAACCTTCAGAGTAAACAGGAGAAATTACCTAAAACAGCAGTCACCAACCAGTGGTCCATGGACTGCTGGTGGTCCATGAGGTCTGAAAGGTTGGCAACTGCTTGCCTAAAATGTATACCTCTAGTGGAATCAGCAAAGTCAAACCCTGCTGGAGGTAATCCCAGAGAAATGGCATGCTTAAACTGCAGATGCAGTAAGTACACCATAAATCATATTAATCTTTTTTTCCAGTTCAAATAGGTGGCGGAACAACTAGAGGATGGTAAGATATAGTCAGTGTCCTCAGAAAGTTTGCAGATGAAATGCAAATATGTATTTAGAGTAAGGTATTTAGATGTGCTTTTATGAGAAGACTAGAGGCCCAGTGTATGAAATTGTGTACATATAGGGTCCCTATACCTGGCTTGCAATGAGGGCTGATCAGGGCCTTCTGGCTGCTAGCTAGGGATCTCCTTCCAACTGCCAGCTGGGGCCTCCCTTCCCTGGCTGCCGGCTTCTGGCAGGGGCCTTCCTTCTTTCTGCACCACCCCTTAGTGGTCAGCGCATGTCATAGTGAGTGATCAAACTCTTGGTCTTCCGGTTGAACTCCCAAGGGAAACTTTGTACATTAGCCTTCCTATATAATAAATATATAGCCTTCCTATATACAAATTGTCCCCTCTACCTGGAGTTTGACCAGGAGTTCCACTGGGAGTTCAACAAGGGCGTAGGCTGGTTGGCCAACTGCCCATGGCTCTTTCCCCTGGCCTGCCATGCCTGATTGACCCCCAGTGGGGTGGGCCAGCTGGACCCACCTATGCATGAATTCATGCACTGGGCCTCTAGTTTATATATAAAGATGAGAAGCATCAATGGATGGGGTTTGGAATCATTTAATTATTCTCTTTATCCTTGACATATGCTTGCAGTTCATCTGGAGAGGTTACTTACAGAGCTTTGCCTAAAGTTTGACTTCTCTTGGCAAAGAAGACTTCTTGGTTTTAGTTAGCAGCTGGCCCAAAGTTCTGCTTCTTACACATTGCTGAGACATTTACTACATAATAGTGATGTAGATGGAATCAAGATTAGGATCTGAAGTAATGTTCTGTTTTATCTATTAGTAATGCTGACATATGGATCTAGATACAATTTTGTATATTTTTAGAATCATCATGCATTTGGAAACACACAGAATGTACCAACATAATTGTAACATAATATTTTTCACCTCAAGATTCATATACATATGTATTGAAGTGGATTATCTACAGTGTCCTCAATAAGTTTTGCAAGGTGAATTATTTCAGACTTTCCTCATCAAAAATTACCCTTGATCAACTTATTCGCTTTTTTTCCCCAGTGTAACTGAGATTTCTGTTATGGCTACAGTAAATTCTGTGCAAATAGTTTTCTAAATTCCAAAATTTCCCTATCATTCATGAAATGCAGTAAGCTGCAAATAGACTAGCAAAGCTCACTCTCTCTTCTTCTGGGAGAAAGGAGAAGAAACAACTAATGAAACTGAATATACTAGTATATAGTAGTTTTGCCTGTATTGTGAATATCAGTACCTAATTTTATTATACTATGTTACTTAATTTGCTCTCTGACTAATTAGTTACATACAAAATTTAGAGTTACTACCTAGAAACACCTTATTGTAGTATTAACAGTGGCCATTTAATTTGGGTATAAAACTCTCGTAATTCATACATAATGCAATATTTTTTACTGAGTTGCAAAGTGCAAACATAATATTTTTTCCACTTCAAGAAATTACTAAATGTAAAAACCTCTTAAGTTTTTAATAAAATTAATGTGATGTTAAATTTGAAATGGGAAGTTTTATCTATTTGAGAAAACTAATTAACTACAGAGTTAATTATAAAATCACAGTAAAGTTTGATTAATTCCTATTTGAGACTTTCAGTCATCGTTTGGCTTGATATATAAAAAAAAAATATCATGCCCTAACCAATTTGGCTCATTGGATAGAGCATCAGCCTGGGGACTGAAGGGTCCCAGGGTTCCATTCTGCATGTATCTTGGTTGAGGGCACATCCCCAGTAGGGGATGTGTAGGAAGAAACTGACTTATGTTTCTCTCTCATTGATGTTTCTAACTCTCAATCCCTCTCCCTTCCTCTCTGTATAAAGTTAATAAAATATATTTTTAAAAAATTCTCACCTTTGTCTCCTTGATATTTTATGGGGTTAAGTCTTTATTGATTTTTGAGAATTCTTTATATATTTTAAATTGATTGTCAAGAATATTCATTGCAACTATTTTCTCCAAATGTGAGGCTTTTTTTATTTGATTCACCTTTTAATAAAAATATGTTCTTAATCTTAACAGAGTCAAGTTGATCAAATTTCCTTTATACTGTAATTTTGTGTGCCTTAAGAAATCCTTCCCTACAGTAAGATCAGAAAGGTATTTTTTTCATTTTTTAACTTCTCTTCAAAATTTTACATTTTAACTTTCATAATGAAATATGAAACTGATTTGAGGCATGTGATAGTATGTGATGAGCTAGAATTTTATCATAGAATTAATAATCATATATCCATGATTCATTTAATGATTCCTCCTTTTCCCACTGATGTAAAATGTCCACTCTGACAGAAACCGTGTACATATATTTACTTCTACTATGCTATTTTCTTTGATTGATTCATATAGCCTGCTCTTCAGTAAATATGTTAAACTTTCAACTATCATCACTTTATAATTAGTCACTCTTTGGTTTATATGTTTTGAACAAGTCCATATAATCCTCAACTCTTTTCTTATCAATATTGTTTAAATAAAAGCAAGAGAAAGGAATAAAGAAGACAGTTGTCAGAAAGTGTAATTTTTTTCCTATTATAAACCCAAGAGTAGAGAAAGCTCTAGAATTATTTCTAGAAACACCTTTGACCCACACTCCCTTTTAAAAACACAGCTCCATACTTATTTTTACCACAAGTTAGTATTCCATTGTGTAGATGTACCACAGCTTTTTAATTGATTCATCTGCTGACCGGCACTTAGGCTGTTTCCAAATCTTAGCTATGGTAAATTGTGCTGCTATGAACATAGGGGTACATATATCCTTTCTTTCATTGCTTTCATTGGACACAGAGCAGGGGTGTTTCTAGTTCCTTGGGATATAGTCCTAGAAGTGGGATTACTGGGTCAAATGGGAGCTTCATTTTTAGGTTTTTGAGGAAACTCTATACTGTTCTCCACAGTGGCTGCACCAGTCTGCATTCCCACCAGCAGTGCACAAGGGTTGCTTTTTCTCCCCATCCTCGCCAGCACTTGTCATTTGTTGATTGGTTGATGATAGCCATCTGACAGGTGTGAGATGGTACTGCATTGTCTTTTTGATTTGCATCTCTCAGATGATTAGTGACTCTGAGCATGTTTTCATATGTCTCTTGCCCTTCCTTATGTCCTCTTTCAAAAAGTATCTATTTAGGTCCATTGCCCATTTTTTGATTGGGCTGTTTATCTTTATTTTAAGTTGTATGAGTTCCCTGTAAATGTTGGAGATTAAACCCATATCAGTTATAAAAAAACATTGGCAAATATGTTCTTCCATGCAGTGGGCTTTCTTATTTATTGTTGATGGCTTCTTTTGCTGTTTAAAAGTGTTTTTTTTTAATCTTTTATTTTGATAAAGTCCCATTTGTTTATTTTCTCTTCAGTTACCATTGCCCTAGGAGCCGTATAATTGAAGAAATTGCTTCAGCATATGTCTGAGATTATGCTGCCTGTGGATTCCTTAGTATTTTTATGATTTCCCATATTATGTTTAAGTCCTTTATCCATTTTGAGTTTATTTTGTGTATGGTACACATCGGTGGTCTAGTATCACATGATCTCACACATTTCTGGAGTATAACGAATAACATAAACTGCTGAACAAAAACAGATCCAGAGATAGAGAAACATCGATCAGATCATCAAACCTCAGAGGGAAGGTAGGGGAGGGGAGGTGTGAGGGGGAGAGATCAACCAAAGAGATCAACTTGTATGCATGCAAATAAGCATAATCAATGGACACAAACACCAGGGGGGTGAGGGCCTAAGTGGGAGGTGGCGGGATGAGGGAATATGGACACATATGTAATACCTTAATCAATAGCCAAAACCGGTTTGGCTCAGTGGATAGAGCGTCGGCCTGTGGACTGAAAGGTCCCAGGTTCGATTCCAATCAAGGGCATGTATCCTGGTTGCAGGCACATCCCCAGCAGGAGGAGGCTGATCGATGTTTCTCTCTCACCGATGTTTCTAACTCTCTGTCCCTCTCTCTTCCTCTCTGTAAATAAAAAATCAATAAAATATATTTTTTAAAAAATACCTTAATCAATAGAGAAAATAAAACTTTTTTAAAAAGTACAGGGAAACTCAGTGCTTATGATAAATGAGCAATGGAAGGGGACTGAAATAAACTCACATTAAATAAAAACATTCAAAAATGATTAATCAACTCTACCATGCTTTCTGACTTCCTGGCCAAAATAAATTCATAGTCCCAAGGAGTTTTATTCATTGATACTGTTGAATATACTAATGAAGAATGTGACATGTTCATTCCTGTTCAGAAAGTGTAAAACTGGAGTGTTAGATGACCTTTGGAAGTTCCTAGCAGTTATATCATTTTACATTTTGTAGAAAAACATACAGAATAGATTTCAAATTATTTTTGAAGTGAGTTGATAGCTAATTTTGTGGGTTGTTTTGAATATTACTCCAGTGGGCAGAATACATTAGCATGCATCTTAGAAAGGAGGTGATAGCATCCCTATTTCTGTAATTCCAATGCAGGTAATCAGTTCATTGGGGCAAAAACAAGCAAAGGCCTGAAACAAATGTAACTGAACTGCCCAGCCTCATGCTAGGCAGTTGAAAAATTCCCTAATAGTGATTTGTTAGTTTCTGCTCAGAGATTTTGCTCTGAAAAAATGAATGTTTTGCTATTTCTAGTGTTGAGTGCTGTTACTACTGCATAACCGATCTCAAGGCCAAATTCATACATGGATCTGCTTAATATAGAAAAAAAAAGAGGGAAGTATTTTATTTCCTTTATGCAACCATCCTCTCCATTTGTGAAGAAAGCTATATTGCCATCAGTCATTTGTTGTATATACAGTTTGGGAGCCTCACCCCACTGGGACCAAATTTTTTCACCCACACTCATTTTATTCAGAAGCTACTATAGCTCTATTCTTCAGAGACCTGGACCTCAATCAGTTACTATAAAAGCCTATTTGTATTGCTCCCTTACTCATTTATAGACATTTACTAATCTGATGTTTTCTTTTTAACACAGGGGCAAACAGTTTCAGCATGTGAAGCTTGATTAATATTAGATTCTGACTGAGTAATCTGTTGACTAGGGTACCACATATTCAGATCTCTCTTTCTCAAATATTCAGTAATGAAAATATTTGTATTATTTTCAATATGATTCTGGAAACTTTTATCTTTTTCTACCAGCTCAAAGAGCCATGCTCTTAAGTAGGAAATGTGCAAATCCCTATTCTGATTATTTAGTTCATGGCAGATAGTGTAAAAGGGAAGATTTACACACAAAAAAATCAGCTGATAATTAGCTTATAAAAGATAATATATTAAATTATTTCACTATCTTTTCAAAAATGAAAGTAATTAAATATGTTATTTCCAGCACTTACTTATTTTTTAATAGAAATACCGCACACAGACGAAAAAAGTAAAATGTGTGCTTATTTAGAGTTGTATTTATCTATTCTCTTGGATATTCACTATAAAAAATGTAGGGAGCAAATCTCTACTATTTTTTTTTTCTTAAAAATGTTAATGAAATCAAGCAGATGAAATTTAACAGTTGTTAATAGTTAATTTTTTTAAAGATTATCAATAGTCTCTTTTAACTTTCCAGTTATTGATAATAACAAACAGAACCTTACTAGGGTAACAATAAGAGTATCTTTGTCTCTAGGAAGAACAAATAATGAAAGATGCATTTGAGGAGCATATGCTACAAAACTCTTAAAGTTCTTAATTTGAAAAAATTGAATCTCTCATTTAAGAACTAGTGGCCAAGTGCACGAATCCACACATATTGAAAGGAAATTAATTAGAAGAAATATTTTAATATCACTATTCAAATTTTTTTTAGTCGTTGTTGGTATTGCCAAACATTTTTTTATTTTTTAATTAAATCTTTATTATTCAGATTATTACATTTGTTTCTCTATTTTTCCCCTCCATAGCTCCCCTCCACCCAGCTCCCAACCCTCCCTCTACTCTTATCTCCCTACCGTTGACCTCATCCAAGGTGTATGATTTTTGCCCAGTCTCTCCCTGTATACCCCTCACCCCTTTACCCCTGAGAATTATCAGTCCACTCCCTTTCTGTGCTCCTGATTCTATTATATTCACCAGTTTATTCTGTTGATCAAATTTTTAATTCACTTAATTTTTAGATTCACTTGTTGATACATATGTATTTGTTGTTCAGAATTTTTATCTTTTTCCTATTTCTTCTTTCTCTTCTAAAAGAGTACCTTTCAGCATTTCATATAATACTGGTTTGGAGTTGATGAACTCCTTTAGCTTTTTCTTATCTGTGAAGCTCTTTATCTGCCCTTCAATTCTGAATGATAGCTTTGCTGGACAGAGTATTCTTGGTTGTAGGTTCTTGCTATACATCACTTTGAATATGTCTTGCCACTCCCATCTGGCCTGCATCTTTTCTGTTGAGAAACCAGCTGACAATTGTATAGGTGCTCCCGTATAGGTGATGAACTGTTTTTCTCTTGCTGCTTTTAATATTCTCTCTATGTCTTTTGCTCTTGGTATTTTAATTATGATGTGTCTTGGTGTAGTCCTCTTTGGATTCCTTTTATATGGGGTTCTGTGTGCTTCCTGGACTTGTAAGTCCATTTCTTTTACCAGATGTGGGAAGTTTTCATTCATTATTTCTTTAAATAGGTTTTCAGAATCTTGCTCTCTCTCTTCCTCTGGCACCTCCACAATTCTGATGTTGGTACGCTTGAAGCTGTCCCAGAGGCTCTTTATGTTATCTTCACATTTTTGGATTCTTCTCTCTTCTTGCTTTTCCAGTTGAGTGTTTTCTGATTCTTTATATTTCAAATTTTTGACTTGATTCTTGTGTTCCTCTAGTCTGCTGTTAAGTCTCTGTATACTATTTTTTTTTTAATTTCAGTCAGTGTATATTTAATTTCTAGTTGGCCCTTTGTCATCTCTAGTTGGATCTGTTCCATCTTTAGTTGGATCTGTTCCATCTCCAGTTGGTTCTTTTTCATCTCCTCTTGGGTCTCGCTAACTTTATCCAAATTTTCTAGGATATTCTTGAAAAACCTTATAAGTGTGGTTTTAAACTCTATATCCAGTTGTTTGTTTTCCTCCATTTCTTTTGTTTGTGATCCCTTCTGTCCTGCTGTGAGTCCCCCAATTTCCGTGCACTTCTCCCATTTCACAGTCCAAACTCCCCCAGTATGAGTTTCGGCTGGATCTGGGGTTTAGTGTTAAGGATAAGGGGTTCAATGCCTCTGGGAGTCTCCCACCAGAGAAAGCCAGCCAGGTACTGTGGCACCTGCTCTCTCCATGCGCGAGTCTCTGTATCTCAGCTTTTTGCATCTCCTCTGAGTCTCGATGTGCTTTTCTCTTTTCTTCTAGTTGTAAAATTTCCACTCAGCCAGCTTTCGTGTAGTTCTGTCTTTTAGTTGTAGTTTTGAAATTGTTGTGTGAGGCAGCAGTGTAGGTGTTTACCTATGCCTCCATCTTGGTTACTTGCCTCAACTTTTCTCTGTAATAGAAATGGCAACCAAATTCGCAATCGGCAATGACAAATCAAAACATACACATGCGATTGGTGCCAGTAAGAGCTTTGTACGTATTGTGCATGTAAGAATAATGGATTTTCATTTTGAAAAATATAAAAACGAGATGGCGGTCATAATTCTTTCTGAGTGGACATTTAGTAAGCATCAATAAGTGCTCCACTCTATTGAAATTCACAAATACTATGGGCATATGCTATTTCAATGCATATAATTCTACACTATGATGAAGTTAAAAGCATCAATAAATTAAGAAAAAGAAAAACAAAAAGATCAAGTGGATGAAGGAGTAAAGATATTGAAAAATCTGCAACCAGGACAATGATCATCTGCTTAATGAGGGCTGTCTGTACTTTGCTTAATTTCAAACAAGAAATATTGCTTCTTGTATGATTAATTTGAAAATTCAGCACCAATTTCTTGATCTCACTGCTGCAATGTAAAATATGTAACTTTTAAATTCATTGAGATAATATAATATAATAGAAAAGAATCAGCACAATATATATATATATATATATATATATATATATATAAACCTACAAAACGGAAAGGATCTGAACCAGTAGTTATGCTGCACACTGACCACCAGGCGGCAGATGCTCAATGCAGGAGCTATTCCCTGGTGGTCAGTGTGCTCCCACAACCAATCTCCCATGGCCAGCCTCCTTAATCCCTCCTCTATCCCTTCTTCCATCAGGCAGGCCCCTATACAGCAGCCCACAGGCCCTAGCCAGCAGGCTCCAGGCCTCAGCCAGCCCAGCTCCACCTCTATTAGGACCTGATTGCTGGCCAGGCCTAGGGACTTCACCCATATATGGTTTCATGCACCTTGCCTCTAATTAAATAAATAAAAATGATAACACAGAAAAAAATCACAGTGTCCTTTGAACTTTCAGGTATCTTGAAATCCAAATATATTGCTAAAGAATGTTTGTTATAAATAAAGTTATTGATTGTTTTGCTGAGATTATAAATTGAGTAAAAATTATGTATGTGTGTGTGAATTACCCAGTACTGAATCTTATCCTTAGATATTCATATGCCTTTTGCTCACATTGCTATTATATCAATAATTCTTACATTTCATGAATGAAGTGAGCTTTCAAAGAGCTTGATATATAATATACCACTCAAAGTTTGATTATAGATTTTAAATAGTTGGATTTCTCATTAAACCCAAAATTCTCAATAAAAGAAAATGCTTCAATATATTTGATTAACATATATATACATACATATATGTCTGTGTACATATATACATTAAAACACATTTAGTATTTATATCCATCCAAATAAAATGGATCTAAATTACTGATTAAGGTGTCAAATTGCCTAATATGACATTTCTGGACAATACAAATCTTTTATTTTAAAAATATTATTTTATAATCTACAAATAATTTTTATTGTATATGGCACCTGTTCTACTTAGACCAAAGACAAACCTCATAAGTACTTTGGATAATAACTTCCTTCTGCTAAAAGTTGTAGGACAATTACACCTCCAAATCAGGGCTGCATTTGCTAGTAAACTCCATGTTATATATTTGTCTGCTTGATGGCAGATTTGGGCTAAAATTCCCATGAATATTATGTAATTGAATCTTAGACAAAGTGGTTGATAGAATACCATAAAGGACTAAGGCGATCACATACTTAAACTTTATAAAGTATTTATTAATTAAAAACTATTTGCATAGATGAATGAGTTTACAAATATCTTGATTCTTTATGTTAAGAAATGTAGTGTCTCATAACTTTTTAAAATATATATATTTTATTGATTTTTTTTTTTTTTACAGAGAGGAAAGGAGAGGGATAGAGAGTTAGAAACCTCGATGAGAGAAAAACATCAATCAGCTGCCTCCTGCACGCCCCCCACTGGGGATGTGCCAGCAACCAAGGTACATGCCCCTGACCAGAATCAAACCTGGGACTCCTCAGTCCACAGACTGACGCTCTTTCCACTGAGCCAAACCAGTTTCAGCAGCCAAACTAGTTTTGGCTCATATCTTGATTCTTTATGTTAAGAAATGTAGTATCTCACCTCAGACAGAGCCTTTTTGGGTATACCACCTGTCCCCAAAGTCAGGTAGGCAAAAGTACAGGTATGATTTTTTAAGTCACAGGACTTCCCATTATTGACAAATAACTTAGTAGAAAATAATGTAAAAGCCACCTGAAGTTAATATCTAACTTTACAAAGTTTAGAAAAGAAGGAAAAGTGCTTAGTTTACAGAAATTTTCACAAATCTGAGTCCAGACTTCCCAACAGTTCTGAAATAAAATAAAATGATAAGGTAGGAATACATACCACCTTTGAGACTCTCCTTACCAACTAAAAGCCACAAGTAAATCTGCAGCTCCTATTTGAAATTTGTGCCTAAGTTCCAAGACATAAATATATACAGATATATGTCTGTAAGTCATATATATGCACTTATAGATATACCATATATATATATAAACATTGATACAAATAAAAATAAACCTCAAAATAACTTTCATGTTTGCACTAAATGCTCTTATTTAGAAACTTCAACTCCTACCCGGCATCTGTCTCTTTACCCAAAATTAGAATATCAAATAACTCTACCAATTAATACATGTCTTATAGTTTTAAGAACTGGAACTCTAAAAAATATACTTTACTAATTATGGAAAATATATCTAATGTGTACATTAATATCAAAGAAATAGCTATAATACATGTTTCTCCTTTTCTTCTGAGAGCTCAACAGAAGTACCTCTGATATCCATGTTCCCATCAACAGTCTCTTCAAGGCCACCTAGACGTTTTCTATCATAAACTTCAATATTTTAAGTCTCTCCTCATTACCCAATGCCAAAAAAACTTACATGTTAAAATATTTGATGCATAAGCACCCCATTTTTGAGCTCCAAATTCTATATTAGTTTTCTAGGGCTTCCAAAACAAAAGGATGGTCTAAAACAACAGAAACTTATTTTCTCATAGTTCTATAGGTTAAAAGTCTTAAACCCAGGTGTCAAGAAGACAATCTTCCCTTTGAAGACTCTAGAAAAGAATCCTTCCTTGCATCTTCCAACTTCAGGTGGTTCCAGATATTCCTTCGTAGAAGTATAATGTCGTGTGTCTAGTCTCATCGACCATAGGACTAACGTATTCACTGATGCCAGAAACAGTACAGGTTCACTCAATTATTTTCTATATGACACCATTATTAGCACAGAGTAAAGATTTAATAAATATCTGGTAAAAAAAAATGAATGGTGCTGTGAATAACGCAAATACAATTGAGATAAAGTAGCAGTTGTCATAGATAAAAAGCTTGCAAAGCAGTGAATGAGGTAGCTATACCCAAAGATAGATATGAAATAGAACATAATACTCCACCATCTTAATGGTATTTATACAACATTAAGGAAGCACAGGAATAAGACAAATCACCTTCATTCCTTATATTTGTATTTCTGTTTCCAATTAGATCTAAAGGAGTTCTTTTGTAATATGGTAGCTAGTATTATCTAATTATGTGGATACCTGCTTTCTAAAGAGAACATGGGGCAAATCGACTGTCATTATAATATATTTTTAGCACTGATATCAGGATTATCTCAGATATAGGACTGGCCTTTCCCAAAATAATAATTTTTTTTTCATAAGTATTCTACCATTAATGTTTACTTTATATTGTGATAATATTATGTCTTTCTGGTACAATGGTCTGCACTTTCTTATTCCAAACTTTAACTCTTCTACCTGAATACTACATAATCACACAAGAACTAATCTTACCATTTCCCCTAATGCAGAGACACCAATAAATTTGATTTTGCTCTTAGGCCCATGCAATTTTAATGAACTAGATTTACTTACTAACTACTCTGTTGAACAATGAGTAGATATAAAAGTAATTAAAGAGACAGTTTTTGAACAATTAAGAGTATATACCTATATATGAGCTCTTCAAATGAAGGAAAATTAACTCTTGACTGATAGTTAATGTCTCTAATTCTCTCCAATTTGGATATGTCTTTGATTCTTATGTGAGCTTACTTTTTTCTGGTCTTCACACAACTGGATCACCAGTTTGTGTTACATCCTAACATCTTCTAATCTCATATAATTTATAATTTATGTATTCAAATATGAGGTTTAATGCTATAGAAATAGATATGTGTATTATGAATGCACAACATTAGTAAATGGGAAATACATTAATTTAGATTAAATAGCATATAATACAATTTAATTTTATATGTAGCAAGCAGACTTTTATTTTTCTTAATGGGTGGCATGGCTTCTTAAAGACGAATCATTCTTAGAATATATCATTCATTTACCGAATAAATGATATATTCTAAGAAATTTATACATGACTCTTTAAAAATATTCTGAAACAACGTAAGTTTCTCAAAAATCTAAGGTAGGAAAATTATCAAATGTTTCTGATTACTATAGAAAGACAAAGACAAATCTTAATATATTTAATATAGTCACAGCAAAGTCAAATGCAGTTGCAGTTACAGAAAGTGTTTTCAAGCGTCTTGCTTAGAACTTTTTAAAATTTTTATCAAAGATGCTGGTCAATACTTTATAGCTTTTCTGAGCTTATGCATTCTGATCAAAATTCAGAATATAAAAGATTAAACCTCTCAACTAATTACATGCCTGAAGGCACATTAACAATGCAAGTGTCAATGTTCTGTTAAAAATT
>PVJN01053886.1:0-14089 GCA_004026805.1 Lasiurus borealis | reverse complement strand
ATTTCATATAATACTGGTTTGGCAGTGATGAACTCCTTTAGCTTTTTCTTATCTGTGAATCTCTTTATATACCTTCAATTCTGAATGATAGCTTTGCTGGGTAGAGTAATCTTGGTTGTAGGTTCTTGCTATTCATCACTTTGAATATTTCTTGCCACTCCCGTCTGGTCTGCATAGTTTCTGTTAAGAAATCAATTGACAATCATATGGTGCTCCCTTGAAGGTAACTAACTGTTTTGCTCTTGCTGCTTTTAATATTCTCTTTGTCTTTTGCTCTTGGCATTTTAATTATGATGTATGTGGTTCTCTTTGGATTCCTTTTGATCTCTGCAGTTCCTGGACTTGTAAGTGTATTTCTTTCACCAGGTGGGGGAAGTTTTCAGACATTATTTCTTCAAATAGGTTTTCAGTATCTTACTCTCTTCTTCTGGCACCCCCATAATTCAGATGTTGGTACGCTTGAAGTTGTCTCGAGGCTCCTTATACTATCTTCATATTTTTGTATTCTTTTTTTCTTTTCTGGTTGAGTGTTTTTGCTTCTTTGTATTTCAAATATTTGACTTTATTTTTGCATCCTCTAGTGGCTCAGCCTTCCCAGTTACTTGACATGGATACTCTTGGTGTACACCTTTGTGAGCTGTGTGCATAGTCTTGTTGTAGTTAAGCCTTAATTGTTGTAGGTATCACTGGGAGGAACTGACCTCCAGGCCAATTGGCTGTGAGGATCAGCTATATCTACAATGGGAGAACTTCTGTGATGGAGACACCATTATGAGACAAGAATTGCTTCAGTGGGGCTTTGATGCTCTCTGCGTCTGTTCCCTGAGTATGTTCCTTATGGATCTGAGGAGTTGTAATCTGGATGGTCCTACTCTGACCCCTGGGTACACTGGCTTTTGGATCTCCAAGGAGGTGCTAATTTAGCCTTTGCCTGAGGCCACCCAGTAGGAGCTACAGAGAGATCTGCATATTCTTCTTTGTTTGGGTTTTGGAGGTGCCCAGCTGAAGTCCAGCTGTGAAGCAATGAAAGCTGCTGTGGGGCCTTGGGCCTTCTTTTGGATGTTCTGGGTCTCACTGACTCAGTTTCAGTTTAAAATTCAAAGGACCAGGCCATTCATAGGCAAAACTCTCTGTGCTCAGCTTGGATGGGGCTGAGTCTCAGGGTGGAAGAAACAGCAATGGCTTCCCATCAGCCCTGCTCTAAGAGGCCCCTGGGTTTCAATGTCCTGCAGTAATTGCTGCAAGCACCTCTGAGAGAAAGTTGCCCTCAAGTTCTGCCTGCTGCCAGATAGTACAGTTTCTCCCTACATGAGTCTGGGTCCCCAGAGTCTCGCCCAGAACTGGAGTTCAGAGCAGTCGGAAGCTTTTGTCTCCCTTCTGATTGAGAAAGCAAGCAGTGTACTCAGTTGCTAGCCTTCTCCATGCATGCATTCTTCCGTACCTCTGCTTTTACTTCTGCAGCTCCTGAGAGTTTCAGTATGCTTTTCTCTTTCCTTCTAGTTATAGAATTTCCACTCAGCCAGCCTTCCTGTGGTTCTGGATGATGTCCGTTTTGCCTTTTAGTTATAGTTTTGAAATTGTGTGAGGCAGCAGTTTAGGTGTTTACTTATGCCACCATCTTGGTTTCTCCTAGTCTCTCTCTCTCTCCCTCCCCCCCCTCCCGCTCTCTCTCTCTCTACACACACACACACACACACACACACACTCAAAATGACTACCTGTGACTTTCTCACTCTTTAAGACTCTAAGGTCCAGTTCAGGATGACTAACAGGTTTTAGTAGAAAAAATACCATCTAATACTTAATGAATTATTTTATGAAGTGGAAGTCTGTTACCCTATTAAACTCTAATCTCATTCTGAATATCTACTAACAACTTACTTAACGTTTTATGTACTTTTCCATCCTCTCTGCTCCCATCACCCAGTGATCTAGACAGTTTATACATGTAAAGGCATATATAATGATCATGTAACTATTACATGTGAAAAGTACAATATGCAAAAGTATTTTCCACTCTCTTTTATAATAAGACCTTCTGAACGAAATCTTGGATAAGAAAACCATGTACACTGTTCACTGGAAGATTACATTAGGAACTGGATATAGAATGGGTCTGGACTGAAAAAAAGAGAGACTAAAATGAAATAAGGGCCTTAACCAGGGTTTCTCAGTAGTTAGAGCAGTGATCCAAGGACTGAGAAGTTGTGGATTCAATTCTAGTCAATACCTTGGTTGTAGGCTCCAGCCCTAGCCCAGATCAGGGTGCGTGCAGGAGGTAACCAATTGACGTATCTTTCCCACATTGATGTTTCTTTCTTTCTATCTCTCCCTCTCTCTCTAAAAAAATCAATGGAAAAAAATATATTCTCTGATGAGAATTAACAAGAGAGAGAGAGAGAGAGAGAGAGAGAGAGAGAGAGAGAAAAAAAGAGAGAGAGAGAGAGAGAGAGAGAGAGAGAGAGAGAGAGACAAGAGTGAGAGACCACTAAAATAATCCAGGAGGAGAGAATTATAATTAAAAAATAATAATAATGAAGCTAACTTTTGTTAAGTATTGGAGCCTCTAACACTTTACATAAATTAACTAATTTAATATTTTCAACCACCCTATAAGGTAATTTTCATTTTACAGATGAGGAAACTGAGGTAAAGAAAGGTCAAGTAGCTTGCCCAGAGGCACAGAGGTGGCAGAGCTGAATTTGAACCCAGATAGGCACCAGAATCTGCACTAAATATATGTCCTGTTTCACAAACACGGGGTTTACTTTTCCACGTTTGATCCTTTGTGCTAATTGATATATAAATGCATACTTTAAATGTAAGGACACATCACAATCTTCACGGGATAGGGAGAGGTGTTCAGATGTCATACAGGATTATTTTTCCAAAGAGTAGCGTAAGGCATTTAGCTGGTGATGTGTTTTGCTCATCTTTCCATAGTATGAAAGCTCCCAGTATCCATACAAATTAATAAATCAATTTATCTGATTTTCTCTAAAATGAAGTCTATTATTTTCTTACCATTCTCTCAACATAGAGAAAAGGTGCAGAAATACTCTTATTCTTTATGTTAAACAATTTACGTAAGTCCCACAATATTCATCCACGCTAAACAGAAACACAAACCATAAGGCAACCTCATTTGGACCCTGCCACTAGCCCATCCAACAAGCACAAGGGAAGGAAGGATGAGGAACCAGTGGGCAAGGTGATCAGTCATCCTAAACTGGGCTTGAAACCATCTGATCAGAGGGAAAAATTCCATTAAGTTATTTTATTGGGTCAAGGCTCTATGTGAGCGGTCATTTCAGATAAAGTCAAATAAAGAAAAAAAATCTGGTTTTCTAAGAAACCTGAGTCAAATTCTAGCAATTTTACTTCTGTCATCTAATATTTTACTAAGTTTCTTTTTACATTTTTGTATTCTCTTGTATTTGGTAGTGGAGCAAATCTGTTATAAGAGATATCAAGATATTTTTGCGGTGGGGGGACTTTATTGTCATGGCTAAATGAAGTTAGAGCATTTAGATGAAATAACTGCATACAACACAGACCATGAGGCACATGTGATTTCCTTTCTTAAGCACTTCTTTGTGTAACCATCTTCACAGTAAGATTGAGAGAGCTGGGAGTCCCTTTTCAGAAGTAAATTTATTTGGGGGAGGGGTGTCAAAATTCAACCCTCTTTTCAGTATCCACCCTAAAGTTAGCTACTTCTCAAGCCTCCTCTCATCTCTAGTTCTTAACAGGCTCCAGTCAAACCCTGTAAACTATAAAAGTTCTGCCTAATTATTAGATGCATATATAGTAAAACATGGGTCTCAATGTGCATCTTATTCTCCCTTCTGGATTCTAAACTCCCAAAGGGGAAACAGTCTGTTTTACCTTTGCATCTTCCACAGCACTAGTCAGATTACTCAGTCAACAAACGTGTTGAATAGTTGTGAATGATTTCAGATGTTAACTAAAAATTCTTGGATGTGAATTTTAAAGGAAGTATTGATTTAATCTTTTTGAATGAACATAACCAAATTGATAGAATCTAATTTACACTGAAGGTCAGTTAAAGCACAGTTCATACCTTTCTAATGGACTGTCTGTTTAGTTAAACCTAAAATGACCCATTCACAGTCACAGTGGAAATGTCTGCTCCTAAAGAGGACATGGATGAATGGCTGTGACTCTCATGTGGTGTATCCATCTGCTCTCCCTGTTATTTTGACTACCGTGGCTCTAACATGTTCTCTCTTGTTTATTAACATAATCAGACAAGTGTCAGCAAGGTTAAGAGGGCTGTGTAAGCATCCCTTACAAACAAATGACTACCCCTGTGTACTATAGCATTTGTTCTCTAGATAGAGAATGGTGTTCCTAATGGTATGTTTATATAAAAATCTCAGCTTATTACAATAAGTTAAGAGAAGTAGTGCAAAATCTCATAGAGATTGTAAGAAGTACTAATTGTGCAAAGTTAGGAATTTTAAACATTTTCAAATGTAATGATTTTGTTCCAAGGAAGGTTCTAAAATTTTTATATAGGACTAGAGGCTCAGTGCATGAAAGTCATGCACAGGAGCAGGAGGTGGGCGGCTGTCCCTCAGCCCAGCCTACACCCTCTCATAATCCAGGACCACTGGCTCCTAACTGTTCACCTGCCTGCCTGCCTGATTGCCCCTAACTGACCCCCCTCCTGGTCTCGTCATCCCCAAATGCCCCCTACAGCCTGCTGTTTGGTCTTTTGGTTGCACCTCACAAGCCCCCTGCTGGCCTGGTTGCCCCACACAGCCTGTTGCTGAGTCATTTGGTTGCCTCTTACTGTCCCGCCTCTTACTGACCAGCCTGGTCACCCCCAACTGTCCTCCACCCCTCCAACCTGGTCGCCCCACACAACCTGTTGTTCGGTCATTTGGTCACCACTCACTAACCCTCTGCCAGCCTAGTCACCCCACGCAGCCTGTTCGGTAGTCCGATTGGTTGCGATGCTCGCTTAGGCTTTTATTATTATAGATGGGCAGAGAGGAGGCCATTGAACTGAAGGGATGAAAGGCTTACAGCTACATTTGCATAGCAAGCACCCTGCTTCTGCTTTTTGAGTGAGGCTTTTGGGGTCAGAGGCTCAAAGAGAATATGGGAGGGCATCTCACCACCATAGAAACACAAAGTTCATACTTTATAACAGATGTGCTATCAACATATGCTTCCTGTCCTAAATCTGACTTGACTTCACAAAACCCTAGTACACTGACTAATGTTGAAAATACAAGTTATAAGTGATGCATTTAGTAGCATATAACTGAAGTTTTCTATCAACACAGCAAGTGATTCCAACAGCATCCTGTAGTTAGAAGCACTTTCTTAGATGCAGGCAGTAGGATTTACTGATGAAATACTGCACATTTCATATGCCTAGTAAAGCCATTTGATTGTGAATGTATGGTATGAATCTCTTACTGTGATTTTACTGCCATTCAAAAACATGGTCATGTAGAACATTACTAAACATGGGACAATATTTTAGCATATGGAGGGTGAAGACACTTTTGAGTGAAGTACACCAATTCACTGAACTTGGAACCTTGAATCAGTTCATTGAAAATGAGTCTGATCTTGTCAATGAGAAAGAGGTAAAAGCTTACTTTCAGCAGCTTTGATTACAGGTTACTAAAGGTATATTCTTCCCTTGGGACCTGTCCTCTCTCTTTTCTTTTTCCCTTCTCTTCCTTCCCTTTCTCTTCTCTCCCCACTTTTTCCTTTCTTTCATTCCTCCCTCATGCTTTAAACTCACTTCATCATCTTCATTCCACACACAATAATTTATTTCCCAGACTGTTGAAGTTCAACCTGTTTATGAAAGATCTGAGAATTCCACTTCCACTGTGAAATCAAGTCTAAATGGCATTGGAAAAATCATTTGAATCAGGGGCTCTTTGAAAGGTACCCAAAGATTTCAGGTTCAACCTAATAAATAAAATATTTGGGTTTAAGTTTCATTTAGTAACCACGTGTTTATTTAGTGAAATGGAAAGATAACATACATGGGACCTTTTATCCTGCAAATAATGAATATATTCCATGAATCATTATGATTTATGACTGAAAAGAATTCCTACTCATGTTATTAGGGTATTTTTCTTCATTATTGCTAATGTCTGTGGGCTTATTGGAATCCTGAGCCTCATTTGTAACAGGGCACAATTAAATCACTACTTACTACATTTTCATATCTCTAATAAAAGGAGGGGAAGGTAAGAAAATACATTGGTTCTTGCCAAGGAAACAGGCAAGGACCATCTCCTCTTCTGCTTGTATTACTATTTTTTCTTTTTGAGTTTACTGTCATAGAAATGGCTTTGATTCAGCTCACATGCTGGTGTTTCTATCCAAGATCTACACATGAGTTTACAAATGCAGTCATGAGAGGTCCATTGGATAAAATATTGACTTGAATGGAATTCTATACCTCCTAGGATTTGGCAAAGCAAGGCATCGGTTAGCAGCAGGCAAGGCCACCGTCACACAAATGCTCACGCAGGGCATGGCTATGTAAACTGATTGTAGCTGCCATCTGGGAGTGCAAGCTCAGGTTCTCAGCTGAAGACATGGTGAGGAACGGCCATGTTTCTATTTCTTTTTCCCCATCGCCCTTTTGGAATCTGTGTTGAATAATATTTTTAGATAGGTATAAATAGGGAAATTGACATGGTTATTCAAGGAGTCAGGAAACCCAGATTTAATTCTTGGCTCTATTGTTCACCAGGCATGAGTAACTTTCGCTCTCCAAATCTTGGTTTCATCAGCTACCACACCTCCTAGACCTCTCATGATGCTATTGTGAGGACCATATGAGCTAATAAGTGTGCAAGAATTGGTTAGGATGGCAGAGGCTGGGAAGCAGAGAGTTTCCATGTCTGTTGCATAGGATGACACATTCAATCTGCAAAATGGTTTCCTTTCATTGCCTTTTGTGTATCTTTGTGCTTGTTATCACCTAAAAAGCAATGGAAAGAATATTTTCCTGGTTTCCTGGATGCCTTTAAAATAGCATATTTTATGATAAGTTCTAAAACTATATGACTTAATCAGTACATAGCAGTCCTCCTAGACAAGTACACCCACCTTCCCTACCTAACCCCCATGGTTCCCTTATGACTGATGCTTAAGAGGCATAGACAGAAAAATAATGCTGAAAGGCTTTTAGTTTGCCAGACCCATGCACACTCGTGAACTCATTTGATCCTCACGATCACATCACTGAGTGGTCAAGGAAGAGATGATTACCTTCAGTGGGAGCCATGGAAGGTGAAATTTAGAGGTCAGCCATCAATGGAGCCAAACCAATGGAAAAATTGGTTTTTCAATTCCCCAAATAACCTTATTTCACTGTTTACTCCTGCCTGGATTTCTATACTCTTTGATCCACAGCAGTGATTCTCAACCTTCCTAAGGCCGTGACCTTTGCATACAGTTCTTCATGTGGTGGTGACCCCCAACCATGAAATTTTGCTACTGTTATGCATCGTGATGTAAATATCTGCATTTTCCGATGGTCTTAGGCGACCCCTGTGAAAGGGTCGTTTGACCCCCAAAGGGGTCGCGACCCACAGGTTGAGAACCACTGATCCAAAGGATGACATGAAACCTTGATTCCCTTAAGGCAGTGGTTCTCAACCTTTCTAATGCTGCAGACCCTTTAATACAGTTCCTCATGTTGTAGTGACCCCAACCATAAAATTATTTTTATTGCTACATCATAACTATAATCCTGCTACTGTTAATGAATTATAATATAAATATCTATGTTTTCCGATGGTCTTAGGCTCTACAGCAGCAGTTCTTAACCTGTGGGTCACGATCCACAGGTTGAGAATCACTAGCAGGGTCGACTAGGACAGTGGTTGGCGAGCCGCGGTTTGCCGCTCTGTTGACTAATGAGTTTTCCAACCACTAGCCTAAGACCATTGGAAAACACAGATATTTACATTATGATTCATAACAATAACAAAATTACAGTTATGAAGTAGCATCGAAAATAGTTTTATGGTTGGGAGTCACCACAACATGAGGAACTGTATTAAAGGACTGCAGCATTAGAAAGGTTGAGAACCACTGCCTTAAGGGAAGGGTACCCTATAACCCCAAAGGCTTTGTAGTACAGGAACAATACATATTTGAAAATAAGTGCAAAGGAAAAAAGTTTAGACATGAGCAGTTGTGAGTTAGAGGAAGGACACTACAAATTTATGAAATAAGTGCAGCCCCCCTCACTCATAAGTTAATGTAATTTTGCAAATATATTTAATGCAAATTTATTTAATGGACATATTGAGGCTGGGGACAGGGTTGGAGAAGAAATGCTTATGACAACTATATTGAGAAGGATTGTGAGGGCTCATCTAGTCTTAGCAAGAAATAGTCACTTGGTTGATTGGTCATGTCACCCATCATGTGACATGGCAATGGTCAACTCAAATCATGGTCTAAATACCAGAACCTGGCTGACAAAATTTGGTCTGTAGATATGATTTATTTGGAGAGCCCAATGTTTTAATATCTTTGAATCTGAGGACCTTTATACTCATCAGATCTCTTAGTCTCCAACACCACATTCCTTCTTTGTTCTTTTAAAATCCTTGCCTGAGGGTATTATTCCATTGATTTTTAGAGAAATTTGAGAGAGATGGGGAGAGGAAAAAACATCAATATGAGAGAGACACATTGATTAGTTGCCACCCTGACCTGGATAGGGGATGAAACCTGTAACCTAGGTACTTGCTCTTGACTAGGAATCAAACCCTAGACCCTGAGTCCATGGGCCAATGCTCTAGCCACTGAGAAAAACTGGCTAGGGACAATATCCCGTTTCTTATCCTTTATTACCCCAAACTTTTACTGTCTCTTGAAACCGTTTTAGTTTATGATATTATCTATAGAAGAGATTATTTGGTCTGGTATTTAAATCCTTCTTTCACCTCAATCTTGCTACATTTACAGCCTTATTTGCCATTAATCCCTAACACAACTATCTTCTCTATCTTGACTTCTTCTCTGTCCCATTTAGTCATATGAGCAGCGAGGCTCCTTTTCCTCCCTAAATGATAATATCTCTGCCATTCTTCAAGGTCAAGGTAAGACCTGTGTCCTCTATGAAACTTTCTTAACCATTTCAACTTTCAGAAGTGGAAACTGATCATTTCCTCTTCTAAACAGTACAATATGCATTATCACACAGTTCATCTTTATTCTTAATCTACACTGTCTGATAGCATTACTTAACTAGTATAATGCTATTATATATATACACACACACACACATATATATACATATATACACATACACACACATATATACACACATGTATACACACACATATCTATCTATCTATCTATCTATATCTATACACAAATGTGTATTTATAGGTTGCCTTTACATATAGACTGTAAGATACTTAAAAAAATTTTACACTTCCCTGTGTCTCCTTTACACCTAACATTTATAGTATATGCTCAACAAATCATTGTGGAATAAATAATTAAATAAGCAAAGGAGTATGAGAGATAATATACTGTACTGTACAAAGTATATTGATCCTCATAAATTTCAGGCTCATTTGATGCTAATTAAGAATATATATATGCTGCCAAAACTGGTTTGGCTCAGTGGATAGAGCATCGGCCTGCAGACTAACAGGTCCTACTTTTGATTCTAGTCAAGGGCATATACCCTGGTTGCGGGGAATATGTCAAGGGGGTATGCAGAAGGCAACTGATCGATATTTTTCTCTCATCAATGTTTCTAACTTTCTATCCCTCTCCCTTCCTCTCTGTAAAAAATCAATAAAATATATATCTTTAAAAAAGAATATATATATATATATATATATATATATATATATATATATAATATTAGAGGTCTGGTGCACAAAATTTGTGCACGGGGGTGGGGGAAGGTCCCTCAGCCCAGCCTGCACCCTCTACAATCCAGGACCCCTCAGAAGATGTCTGACTGCCAGACATCCCATAGGGATCGGGTCTAAACCAGCAGTAGGAAATCTCAGAATCTGGGACCACTGGCTCCTAACTGCTCACCTGACTGTATGCATGATCACCCCTAACCATTCTGCCTGCCTGCCTGATCGTCCCTAACCACCTCTGACTCGGCGCCTGCCACCATGCCTTTGTTCAGAAAGGGGATAGGATGACCAGAAGATGTCTAGTCTATCTGGTCTAATTAGCATATTACCCTCTTATTAGTATAGATATTCCATTTTCCATAGAAACTACATCCAAAGTTAACAGACTTAAACTATAGTGTGTTAGAACTTCCAATATGTATAAGACCATAGCTAACTGAGGGAATATTCTGGCTTCACCTAGAATTCCTAAAAGATTTGCTTTGAATGGCTTTTGAGATCTGCTCCTGAGAGCACCTAGTGATAAAAATATTTCTCATTTACTAAGCTTCTATCAAGAACCCAGAATTATAATAAGTTGTATCATCCAATCCTCATAATTACTCTGCAAGGCAGCTCTCATTATCTTAATTTTACAGATGAGCAAACTGAGACCAAGATGAATAACTTATCAAGGTCACAGAGTAGTAAGTGTATTTCTGACCCAGCACTTAAAGTAGCCTTCGTGTACAGTAAGAGTTGGTACATGATTGTCAAATTCATATTGAGAAACATTGACATGAGAGTTTAGGACTTTCTTCTCTACCAGTATTACAGGGAGAGTTCTCTCGAGTCCCAGAATATCCATATCTGTTCCCTCTTTGCCTCATGCATAAGCAGTGTGACAAACAGCCTCAACACAGAGTTATCTGAACAGAAAACCCCTCACCTATGGAAACTATGGAGAACCCATGTCACTGCTTATGCTTTTATTTTTTTAAATATATTTTATTGATTTTTTACAGAGAGGAAGGGAGAGTGATAGAAAGTCAGAAACATCCATGAGAGAGAGAGACATCAATCAGCTGCCTCCTGCACACCCCACACTGGAGAAGTGCCCGCAAGCAAGGTACATGCTCCCAATCGGAATCGAACCTGGAACCCTTCAGTCTGCAGGTCTATGCTCTATCCACTGAGCCAAACCGGTCTGGGCACTGCTTATGCTTTTAACAACAGAGTTAAGGTCGACATCACTCTCTTCTGAGAAATCTTCCGATGGTTCTCCAAGAAGTTGTTCTTGAATCTTTCTTCTCCTACCTGGAGATCAGCTCTCCCACCTCTCACTCTCTGTAGGGATTTGGTTTCTCATCACATTGGCTCTTTCATTAGACTTACTTGTAAATATATCCTAAGTCCTTTATTAAATTACTAAAGGTCCAGTGCGGTAGGGTCCCACAGCCTGGCCCATGATCAGGGCAGATTGGGACCTTCCAGCTGCTAGCTGGGGCCTTCCTTTGTTCTGCACTGCCCTCTGGTGGTCAGCACGCATCATATTGAGTGATAGAACTCCCAGTCTCCCAGTTGAACTCCCAAGGGGACACTTTGCATGTTAGCCTTTTATATATATAGATAAATGCTTTAAAATAAGATCCATGACTGAATATCTACTGACTGCCTCACTCAAGGAAATCAACCTATCTTATTTAACATAATGAGAAGTTCTTTAAGGACATGCATTGCTATGTTCCAATTTGAGGCACAGCAATTACTTTTTCATTTCATAGCACCTGCTGTTTGTGCTCTGGGCCTGCCTGGAGGTGGCCTGATCCTAATTCTTTGCATGCAAATGGCTTCTCAGGAGCATTTTCTAACTGCAGGGTCAAGTAGGGCCTGAGATGGTTTGAGAGACAGATCCTAAAGTTGTGGGGATATAGCACCCTGAGGGTGACCTTCAACAAAGAAGGTATTGGTAGATAAATGCCCCAGTTTCCTCTCCCCTGGGCAGAACAATTCTGAAGTGTGTTACATGAGGGGCCTGGGTGGGATTGAGGTCCACATGTCTACAGCTGTACTGCACACAAATGCACCCTTCACTATCTTTCATTCCCTCCTCCTTTCACTTCACCACCTCTCACGTGTTTCCTAAATAAGCTACTATTTGTTCCTAAATTCTTGTCTCAGGGTCTGCTATTGGGGGATCCAACTTAAGACCATTTCTAACCCCTTCCTACAGCCTTCCAGTTATCAGACCTGAGGAAAGAATGTGGGACACGGTGCATCTGACTGACACAAATTCACCTTACTACCTCTGGCGGTTCCAACCAGGTGGGAGTTGTGCTGAGGATACAAGAGACAGAGCAGGGCTGGGAGAGGAAGTTCTCTGGAGCCACAAGAGCCCGATGGGGCGGCAGCCCAAGTGATTACATCTGGAAATTACTGCTCTTTTCAGTGTTGGGAAAAGTAATTTGGCTGCACTGAATAACTAAAAAAAATATACCTATTACTGTTTGGATAATAAAATAAAACCAGTTATCCTATATTTAGGAGTTCCCATACATGCTTGCTTATAATGCTGAGTAGTACAGACCAGAATCTCAGCTCAAAATCTAATACCTGATCAGGACGATTAATGTTCTTCACGGTAATGGCATTGCTACCATTACAAAAAAGAGCAAATTACTTTTCCAGCTTCCTCTCCTCCCCATCCTAGCTTGTCAGAGAAAATTGCAGTCTCACACATGAAATATTTTCAAACTGAAGGTGGCAGGTTTATGGAAAATCACTCCGAATGTATGTGGGCTCAGACCAACTCTCTCAGCTCTGTATTATTCACGATAATCATGATTTCCAAGCATTGTCAGGTTTTCCTATTAATTGTTAATGTAACAGCGAAGTCTTCCAGGAGTGTGTGTTATCTTCTCATTTATAAAATCATAAGCCTTGGGATCATCTCTCATTAGATCAATAATATTCTCATCAGACGTATGTAACACGGCTGAGTGAGAACATAACAGGTATCCGGGGCAGAGGAGTGCTCTTTCCTACCACCCTGTGAGTATGTCTTCCCACCTCCATGTTCGTACTCTCTCTGAAGGCTCACAGTTCTCACTTGGACCAATGCAGCAGCCTCTTGACCACTGGCCCTCTCAGATTTCTCTAAAACACCTTCCCCGTTGTCATGGGACACCCAGCTCACACATCTGCCCATGTGATTACCTTGCTCTGACACCACTCAGAGTTTCTATAGAGGAATTAAAACACACACACACACACACACACACACACACACACACACACAAAACAAAACAAAACAAAAAACAACCCACTTGCCCCTCCCAGCAGAGCCTGTCTTTTCTCTTTTTGGGCAATTACTCTCTATTTTTGTGTGGAAACTTGAAAGGGGCTCTGAGTGCCCTTTTCACAACCCTTTTCTCTAGGCCCAGGGAGAACAGAGGGCTTAAGTTTCTAGTTTGGTTTTATCTTTCTAGACTCTGGACCTTCCACATGCACTGGAGTACAGACATGTGGTTGAGGCCTCTTTCCTGACCAGACTTTCTGCTGGGACACCACTGTTGATGCTTCTTCTTTTAGGTCCCTGGAGCTGCTATTCTCCAAGCATCCCTGGTTCTCCAGCCTCCCTGTGAACCTTGTAAGTCTCCAGCATACTTCCTGTGAATACCCCAGCTTAACATGGAGTTTGTATCTGTAGCTTATAAACAAGGAACCCTGGCTGATACAGCTCACCAGGGGATAAAGATTCATGATCTCAGCTCTTGCCCTTTCTCCCATTTTCACTTTCGCCACACCTGCCTCACCACCACTCCCTGGACACAGCACAGAGCCCCACAACTGTTCATGCCATTTCTGAGCAAGCCTCCTTCTTCTCCTGGAGACTCTTTGCCCACAGTTCAAGTGGACTTTGCTCACTAGTAAAGGAGCTGTTCAGTGAGGATGCTCACCTGCTTGGAACATCTCTGCTCAATCAATCAAATGAGCAACGAGGACCACGGGAAAGGCTGGGTTGGTTTGCATGTGTCTCTTATATATAATAAGATAACATTTCTGATTTAATTACATGGTGTAGATGTACACAGTATGGTCATAGCCCATCTGTTTTGGAACAACGTGGTGAGCAAATGATAGCAAATTAAGAATGATAAAATATGCTTAATGATAAATTTAGGGAGATAAATTCT
>PVJN01053885.1:0-13595 GCA_004026805.1 Lasiurus borealis | reverse complement strand
TCCTGGCTCTGCTGCCCGTTTCCCACCTTCTGCACATGTGTGGGGCCTGGGAAGGTGAGGGGCCAGGCGGGGGGCTGCTCTTTGTCCTTTAAAGGAAGTGAACCACCACTGTGGAGACTTTAAAGGGTTTAAATTAGCCCTCGCCAATTTGGCTCCGTGGATAGAGCATCAGCCTGTGGATGGAAGGGTCCTGGCTTCAGTTCCAGCCGAGGGCACAGGCCTGGGTTGTGGGCTCCATCCCCAGTAGGGGGCGTGCAAGAGGCAGCCGATCCATGATGCTCTCTCAACATTGGCTTTTCTCTCTCTCTCTTCCTCTTCCTTCCTCTCTGAAATCAATAAAACAATATTTTTTTAAAAAAATAAGAATTTAAATTAGATATTCTTGGAAGTATGAGCCTCATTTGGGTTTTCAGACTCCTCACATCCTCTCTAGAGACTGTATTTAAAATGTACTCTGAAAATAAAATAAAATAAAATAAAATAAAATAAAATAAAATAAAATAAAATAAAATAAAATGCACTCACACAGCTCGGGCCCTGTGGGCGCTGACTGCGCAGGGGCATCGCCTGGGGAAAGGCAGGCCGTTCTGTTGCTATTGGCGGGGAGACACCGCTGCCCCCACATGGCACACGGAAATGCCAGCTTGGCGATGCCTGGTCCTTGTGGTGGTGGTAGCACCACCGTGGATGTCGCTCTCCTGGAAAGGCGCCCTGTGTGCGCATCCTCCCCGCGAGGAATCCCGAGTTCAAACGCCATGGTCACCCTGGCCCATGGGGCTCACTCGGTTGAGCGTGGTCCTCTGCACCGAAAGGTAACTGGTTTGATTCCCACTCAAGACACATGCCCAGGATGCAGGTTCGATCCCCAGTCAGGGTGTGTATGGGAGGGGAGAAATGAGACACTCTTTCTCTCTCTCTCCTCCCCCCACCTTCCTCTCTTTCTAAAAATCAATAAAATCATGTAAAAAAATAAATAAACACAATGATCACCCCAGTTACTTTTATCTAATCTAAGAACTTTATGTTTCTAACCATTAAAAGTTTCTGTATTTTTTTAAATATATTTTATTGATTTCTTACAGAGAGGAAGGGAGAGGGATAGAGAGTTAGAAACATCCGTGAGAGAAAGACACACCGATCAGCCGCCTCCTGCACGCCCCCTACTGGGGATGTGCCCGCCACCAGGATACATGCCCTTGACCAGAATCGAACCCGGGATCTTTCAGTCCACAGACCGCCGCTCTATCCACTGATCCACACTGGTTTCGGCTAAAAGTTTCTGTTTTTTTAAAATATTCCCAACAGTCAATGTAATAAGATACCTTCCATCTAGAAAGAGAACAGATTGGTCCTCTCTCGAGGATGCTGAAACAATCCCCATAGCACTTGTGATATAGGGGATATATCAAGATATAGAATCTCTCAATCTTGCAGAGAGTTTGAGTGAGTTTTAAATGTCCTAAGTGTGTGCTAATTCTTCCCTTCTGAATTGGGGTGTAAACAGCCTACCTAAGATCATCCTGCAACTTTTTGATCATCCGTTCCCAGCTACAGTGGTACCTCGAGATATGAGTGTAATTCGTTCCGTAACCTTGAGGCGTGGGAAAGAATGAGGAGGCTCGAGTCACGGTAAACGGGTGGGTCGTGTGCAGCCGGCCGATCCGCGCGATGACTCCTATCTCAACTGTTGCTCGTATTTCAAAGCAAAAATCGCTCGCTCGACGGCTCTTATGGCAAAAATCTCGTATGTTAGGGCACTCGTATCTCGAGGTACCACTATATTTCCTTAAGCATCTTTGTTATTTGAAAACCTCCCACAGAGCAGAGCCAGCCTCCCATTGGAAAAGGAAATCCTTCTTCTGCACATGTTTTCCGGGAGATTCTCCTGGGCGGGAGACCCCATGGGGAAAGTGTCCTTGCATCTCCGTGTCACGCACCTGCTGTCGGCTTCTGGAACGAACAGCTGCCGGTTCTCTCCCCAGGACATTTCCCGAGAAGAGCTCCTCATGCGCCTGCTGGAGTGCGACGTCATCGTTTACAACATCACGGAGAACCCCAAGCAAGCGGAGGAGGCCCTGTGGGCAGTGTCCGGTCAGTGAGGGGGCCCCCTTCTCTCCGGGGACCCCGCCTCGGTGTCACTCACTTTACCGAAGAGGAGTCCTCACATCGGGGCCGTCAGAAATGAGACCTGCTCACCCCAGGGTGGAATCAGGCGAAGGCAGGGGTCGGCAAACTCCTCAGTACACGGAGCCAGATAGCAACAGTCCAACGATTGAAATTTCTTTAAAAAAAAAAATGTTTTATTGATTTTTTTCAGAGAGGAAGGGAGAGGGATAGAGAGTTAGAAACATCCATGAGAGAGAGACATCGATCCGCCGCCTCCTGCACGCCCCACAGTGGAGATGTGCCCGCAAGCAAGGTACCCACAACTCCCACTGGGAATCAAAGATGACTTTCTAGTTCACAGGTCAAGGCTCAAACACTGAGCCGTGCCAGTTGGGCAATACCATGTTGTTTGAAAAGCAGGCAGCCCCTTTTGCCAAACCCCGGATAATAGCAGCAGCAAAGCCCCACGCGGGCTGAGAGGAAAGCAGTGGAACAGCGCCTTGGGAGTGAGCCCCCCCTTTGGGGGAGATCGGGATGAAAAGGAGCCTCTGTGGGCACTGGGGATTCTGCCGGGGGGCTTCCCATGATTGACTTCCCTCCCCTTCCTCACTCTGAGCAACATTCCCCTGCATTTTCTTCCCCTCCCGCCCACCCCCGCTCCCTAAGGCAGTGGTTCTCCGCCTTCCTCATGCCGAGACCCTTTAACCCAGTTCCTCCTGTGGTGGTGACACCAACCATAGCACTATTTGCGTGGCTACTTCACCACTGTCGCTTTGCCGCTGTTATGAATTGTCATGCAAATATCTGTTTTCCGATGGCCTCAGGCTCTAGAGCAGCGATTCTCAACCTGTGGGTCGCGACCCTTTCACAGGGGTCGCCTAAGACCAGCGGAAAACACCTATTTCCCATGGTCTTAGGAACCAACACACCGCTCCTCGGTGTAGCAAAGTGTAGCAATATAGTTTACTGTTGTCCTAGGAAGACTGTTGCCCATGCTACACCACGATTCAAGACAAAATTTCATTTATTTGTCATTAGAAATAAATATTTCACAATATATAATTACATATTGTTTTGGGGATTAATCCCTGTGCTTTAATGATGTTCAATTTGTAACAACGAAAACACATCCTGCGTATCAGATATTTACATGACAGTTCATAAGAGTAGCAAGATTACAGCGATGAAGTAGCTACGGAAATAATTTTATGGTTGAGGGTCACCACCCCATGAAGAGCTGTCTTAAAGGGTTGAGGCTTTAGGAAGGTTGAGAACCACTGCTTTAGAGCAGCTCTGTAGGAGGGCTCTCGACCTGTGGGCTGCCTAAGACCATTGGAAGGGACCATGGGGGGTTGTCTGGCTGGCTCCCCAATGGGGGCTGATGAGGGGTGCTGGCGGGGGTGGGGGGCGGAAGGGGGCGGAAGGGGAGTGCAGGAAGTTGGCTGTGGGAGCGCAGTGACCACCAGGGGCCAGCCCCTGCATGGAGCATCCTCCCCCATTGTGGTCAGGGTGACTCCATCGCTGGTGCCCTGACGGGTGCAGGCTCACCTCTGCCGGCTCTGGGAGGGAGGGAGGGGTGCAGGCTCTCAGGAGGCCAGGGGGCTGGAGGGAGGATGCCAGGGAGGGGGACACGCAGCCATGCATCGAAAGGGCGCCCCCACCCCCTCGGGCGTTGAGCTGGAAGAAGGAGTCGCTGCCAGTCCCGCCCGCAGCCCGCCCGGCTTCGAGTGCGCACCCGCTGTGCTGCGGGCACCCAGGTAACGCCGGCTCTTTGGCCTCGCAGCCCTGAACGAGGAAGTCGGCCACTTTGAGAAGCGCAAGGTGTTCATTCTCATTTCCACGGTGATGACCTGGGCGCGGTCCAAGCCCCTGGACCCGGTAAGTAGTCTGTCTCCGTCTGTCTCCGTCCGTCCGGCTTCCATCGCTTCCGTCCCCCTCCGATTGGTGGCTCCCAGGCTGACCACCTAGTGCAGAGGTTCTCAACCTGTGGGTCTCCACCCCTTTAGGGGTCGAACGACACTTTCACAGGGGTCGCCTAAGACAATCAGAAAACACCTATTTCCCAGGGTCTTAGGAACCAACACATGGCTCCTCGGTGTAGCAAAGTGTAGCCATGTCGTTTACTGTTGTCCTAGGAAGACTGTTGCCCATGCTACACCACGATTCAAGACAAAATTTCATTTATCTGTAATGAGAAATAAATATTTCACAATATATAATTACGTATTGTTTTTTGTGATTAATCCCTATGCTTTAATGATGTTCCATGTGTAACAACGAAAATACATCCTGCATATCAGATATTTACATGACAGTTCATAACAGTAGCAAGATGACCGTGATGAAGTAGCCACGGAAATAATGTTATGGTTGGGGGTCACCACCACGTGAGGAGCTGTCTTAAAGGGTGGCGGCCTTATGAAGGTTGAGAACCGCTGTCCTAGCGCCTCGTTCGTCCCCTCTCCTCGGGCCAGCTCCCGTCTCAGAGCGGCAGCGCCTGTTGGTCCAGGTCTGAGGTCACGGGCCTGACTTGGCACCAGTCACTGCGGCCAGGGGAGCGCCGAGCTCTGCCGGGTCCCACGGGGGTCGCACACCCACCTCCAGAGGGAGGATCAGCCCCGCCAACTAGAGGGGCTGAGTGTGGGGAGGAGGAGGGCGGGCGGTGGCACCTGTGTCGGCTCCTGTGTCCTGGTGCCCCATCCTCTCCCCGAGGTTTCAATTTGCATTTCCCTCACGGCTCACGATGGTCTGAAGTCCACGATTATTTTCTTTTAAATATATATTTTATTGATTTTTTTTTTTACAGAGAGGAAAGGAGAGGGACAGAGAGTTAGAGACATCGATGAGAGAGAAACATCGATCAGCCGCTTCCTGCACGACCCCCACTGGGGATGTGCCCGCCACCCAGGTACGTGCCCCTGACCGGATTTGAACCTGGGACCTTTCAGTCCGCAGGCCGACGCTCTATCCACTGAGCCACACCGGTTTTGGCGTGGCGTATAGGACGAATTTTTAACCCAGCAAAATCTTCTCAAAAGTCAGGGGTCTTCTTATTCGCCGGGTGTCACCTTAAAGGGCGGGTCTATCCCAAATTCTCTTGTAACTAGAAAAGTTGGGGGTCGATTGTCTTAGACACCCAATCGTCTTAGACACCGGAAAATACGGCACATAAGTCTCCTTTCCCCCCACTCCCTCACATGGACCTCTCCCCGGCCATCCCCACCCCTCAGCACCGAACCCGATGTTTTAAAAATCCTACTGCAGGTAGGGCCTCTACGTCTGATGGCGGGGAAAGGGGGAATCACTCTGAAATAAATAACCTACAAATAGAAAGAAAGGCCACCCCAGCCGGTTTTGCTGAGTGGATAGAGCAGTGGCCCTCAGACTGAAGGGTCGTGAGTTTGATTCCGGTCAAGGGCGCATACCCGGGGTTGCAGGCTTAATCCCAGGCCCGGTCCTGGGGCAGAGGCACCTAATCAATCGCTTTGTCTCTCTCACGTGGATGAGTCTCTGTCTGTCTCTCCCTTTCTCGTCCTCTCTCTAAAAATCAATGGGAAACCGAGACTGGTTTGGCTCAGTGGATAGAGCGTTGGCCTGTGGACTGAAGGGTCCCAGGTTCGATTCCAGTCGGGGACATGTACCTTACTTGCGGGCACATCTCCACTGTGGGGCGTGCAGGAGGCAGCTGATCGATGTCTCTCTCTCATCAATGTTTCTGACTTTCTATCCTTCTCCCTTCCTCTCTGTGAAAAATCAATAAAATATATTTTTTTAAAAAATCAATGGGAAAACATCCTCCTGTGAGGATTAACAAATAAGTACATAAAGGAGAAGCAGGTTTGAGAATACTGTACTTTATTTGGGCTTAAAGGAACAGTCAGGCTACCAGGTCTGGACTGAGTTCTCGTGGCTCTCACACATGGAGGGGGGCCTGTTTTCTTTCCCAGGAAGATTCTGAGATCCCGTTTACTGAAGAGGATTATCGAAGAAGAAAGCACCACCCCAATTTCCTGGATCACATCAACGCCGAAAAAATGGTTCTCAAATTTGGAAAAAATGTAAGTCTCAAGTCATAGAGCATTTTGGGGTAAGGAAAGTTCTGGATTTTTTTTTTTTCTTTACACATTTCAGGCCACGCTTTAAAAAACAAACAAACATACTTTTATTGATTGCAGAGAGAGGAAGGGAGAGGGAGAGAGGGACAGAAACATCAACGATGAGAGATAGTCATGGATCGGCTGCCTCCTGCAGGCCCCACACTGGGGATCGAGCCTGCCACCCGGGCCTGTGCCCTGACTGGGAATTGAACTATGATCTCCTGGTTCAGAGGTCAGTGCTCAATCCCTGAGCCACCCCAGTTGGGCAAGGAAAGTGTTTGTGTGTTTTTTTGTTTGTTTGTTTTTTGAGGCAGCGTGCCATGGGCGTCATCTCAACTCGTTAAACAGCTGTGTTCCATCTCCTCGTCCTTCCACCCACAGATTTATTTCTTTTATTGTGTTACAAGTATACATATCTCCCCATTGCCCCCCCTCCCTCCCAGGCATACCCCAACCCCCCAGTGTCTATGTTCATTGGTTGTGCTTATATGCATAGATACAAGTCCTTTGATTGATCTCTTATCTACCCCACCTCTCCTCAATCTTCCTGCTGTAATTTCAGTCTGTTTGATGCTTTACTGCCTCTGTATCTGTCCTTTTGGTCATCAGTTTACAATGTTCTTTATTATCCACAAATGAGTGAGATCATGTGGTGCTTCTCCCTCATTGACTGGCTTATTTCACTAAGCATAAGGCTCTCCAGTTCCAACCAGGTTGCTGCAAATGGTGAGAATTCCTTCTTTTTAATGGCAGCGTAGAATTCCATGGTGTAGATGGACCACAGTTTTCTGCTCCGCTCATCTGCTGACGGGCACCTAGGCTGTTTCCAAATGGTAGTAGCTATGGTGAATTGTGCTGCTATGAACATAGGGGTACACCCACAGATTTCTGAGCTTCAGGCTCACCCCAAGATGCACCGCCCTGACCCAGATTCTGGTCCAGCCCACTCAGTCGGAGCCTGGTAGCGGGTCCCCATCAAACGCAAGCCCCTCCCCACCAAGGCGTCTGTAGGTCTAAAGGGCTGCTCAGCCCAGAAGAAGCAGATCCCTCAGCGTTGGCACGGGGAGGAGAGGGAATCCTTAGTTTCTGCCAACTCGGGAGGGCATATGAACCCCGTGTTACAAGTCAGGAGACAGGCTTCCGGAGGATAAGGAACCTGCTCAAGGTCACCTGGGCAGGGTGGATGGACCACTGTGCAGAGCACCGCCTGGCCTGGTCCGCCCCGCTCCTCCCAGCGGCAGAGTTACAGGCACCAGTGCTTCATCGCCCCCATTTCACAGAGGTGGACGCCGGGCAGGCGGGCTCTGTGATTCCAGTCTAGACCCCTCGGCCGGCAGGTTGGGTTGGGTTGGGTTGGGTTTCTGACTCCAGAGCTCCATCCCGGTGACTCGGATGGACGCAGAGCTGAGAGGTCCGTGTCCACAGGAACAGGCGGCTTTGTCGGCCATCTGCTGCAGCAACATGGATCACATATACGAGTGGAATTGTTTTATCCCTCTTCTAGCCGGTCAGGATAGATGACAGGAACGCCCCGCTGGTGAATGCGTAAAAATCTAACAGCGAACATGGCAGGCTTCTCAGTGGTTGTCGGGAACCGTGCTGACTGTTTTACTGGGGGAACCTCGGGCCGTCCTCCCGTATCTCACACGTGATCCTCAAAATTCTGCCAACGAAGTGCTCCCATCAGCATCCTCACTGAGCTGGTGTAGGACTTATTTCGAGCCCCAAACCCCTAAAACAGCGGTTCTCAACCTGTGGGTCACGACCCCTTTGGAGGTCAAATGACCCTTTCACAGGGGTCGCCTAAGACCCTCGGAAAATGCAGATATTTACATCATGATGCATAACAGTAGCAAAATTTCATGGTTGGGGGTCACCACCACATGAGGAACTGTGTGCAAGGGTCGTGGCCTTAGGAAGGTTGAGAACCACTGCCCTAAAGGTTCCTTCCACGAGGTTTTATCCATTAGCTGAAGACCTGCCAAAGTGGTATATGAGAATAGCTCCAAGGTGACACCTAGTGGTATTAGGGGGTATTACATTAGGAACTTTGTGTCTAAGTTCTGTCCTACAATTATTATTTTATTATTTTTTTATTATTATTTTATTATCATTATTATTTACTTTGGCAATACAAACACGATGGGCATAAAATAGCCAAGGGAAATCACATGGGATTAGAATTTATAGCCACTTTTCTACCCATTAACATACAATCATAGGCAAATTATTAAACTTGGGAGGTTAAAATATATAAAAGGGGGTGAAATAAGACAGACTAAATTTCTTCCCATTTCCAATTCCTATAACTGTATTCTGCTAAACATTGGACATGGCCACCTAATGGAAAATCCATACTTTTTAAAAATTATTTGTGTGATTCACTAACTGAAGGGTCCTGGGTTCGATTCTGATCAAGGGTACATTCCTCGGTGACAGGCTCGATCCCTCCCAGTTGTGGGAGGCAAGGAATTGATGTGCGTCTCTCACATCGATGTTTCTCTCTCTCTGTCTCTTCCCCTTCCCTTCCACTCTCTCTAAAAATCAATGGAAAAATATCCTCATGTGAGGATTAACAGAAACAAAAACAAAACAAAAAAAACAACTCTTATTCTTCTCCGTAAATCTCAAACAGTGCTTTTTCTCGAGACCGTGTAAGGACTCTGCCCCCCAGCACTCAGTGGGGAAAGGGACATCTTAACTTCCCCCCAACAGTCATCACCCCGAAAGACTTCCTATAGAGCAGTGGTTCTCCACCTTCCTAAGGCCGCGACCCTTGCATACAGTTCCTCATGAGGTGGTGACCCCCAACCATGAAATGTTGCTACTGTGATGCATCGTGATGTCAATATCTGCATTTTCCGATGGTCTTAAGCGACCCCTGTGAAAGGGTTGTTGGACACCCCCAAAGGGGTCTCGAGACCCACAGGTTGAGAACCGCTGCTATAGAGGCCTTCTTAGGGGAACAGGTCGCTGTCCCTCAGAAGTGCTACCGAAACGGCTCGAGTCCAGGGTGAACCAGGCACAGCCCGGAGTCACGGTGGTTGGGGGTCCGCGTGAGATGGGAACTCCCACTGCGAATACACCTGGCAGCAGTCAGATCGGCCAGACCGAGACCGTCCACGCTGCGGTCTCCGCCGCCTCACCCAGTGCCCTGCAGTCCCCACCCCTCCCTCAGCGGGTGCTCTCTCCCTGGCGCCCGTGCCGGACAGGAAGTGGGGTGGGTCTGCATTGGCCTCTAAAGTGCCCAGCGTCTCCTGCCCCCCGCAGTGCTTTGTTCTGTTAATGTCCTGGCTCCGGATGGGCTCCAGGATCTGGAGTAAGCAGGCCATTTCAATCGGAAAGACAAACTCTGGAGAAGCACCAGGCCTGCAGAATTCCTTCCCAAACCTGGGCTGGATTTGATAGGCTTTTTTTTTTTTTTAAATATATATTTTATTGATTTTTTACAGAGAGGAAGGGAGAGTGAGAGAGAGTTAGAAACATTGATGAGAAAGACTCATCAATCAGCTGTGTCCTGCACACACACACCCCCACCACTGGGGATGTGCCCGCAACCAAGGTCCATGCCCTTGACCGGAATCGAACCTGGGACCCTTCCGTCTGCAGGCCGACGCTCTATCCACTGAGCCACACACTGGTTTCGGCTGATAGTCTTTTTTGTTTCCTCCCTCTTACAAGAGAGGAACCTTGATGTGAGAGAGAAACATCCGTCAGTGGCCTCCAGAATGGACCCCAACCAGGGATTGAACCCACATCCGGGATATGTGCCCCATGGGGGATCGAAAGAGCAGCCTTTTGGATGACGCCCCACCAACTGGGCCCCGTCAGCCAGGGCCCGCTCTCCCCCTCGGAGGACACCATTTCTATCTTAAACCAAACCTCCGAGCCTTTCTAATGCTGCTGCCATTTAATACAGCTCCTCGCGTTGTGGTGAATCGTCATGTAAATATCTGTGTTTTCTGATGGTCTTAGGCGACCCTGCTAGTGGTTCTCCACCTGTGGGTCACTGCTGTAGAGCCTGAGACCCTCAGAAAACAGGTCGCGACCCACAGGTTGAGGAACCGCTGCTCCAGGAGGTCGTGACCTCAGCCTTCCGGAGTGCCCGTCTTTAACCCAGAGACAAGCCGGCTCAGGGGGACCGGGGGTCTCACCCTTCCCTGTTTCCCCCGCGTTTCGCCTCACAGATGAAAAAATTCGCGACCTACGTGGTGGCCACGGGACTTCAGTATGGAGCGGAAGGAGGCATCTTACACTTCTTTTTCAAGGTACGACTTTGCAGTGACTCTGAGGATTTTAGAAATTCTATGCTGGGAGGCGACAGGGTCTGGAGATGTCTCTGCTTGCCCCCGGGCGTGGCTGTGCGGGCGAGCAGCAGGCGCCGGGGAATACGGGTGTCCACCACGGCCATCTGCTCTGCTTTCCCCTGTTGGCCCTCTGGGTGCCCACTCTCAGGACAGGAAAGAGGGAAGCGGGTCTCCTTCCACTCAAAGACATGGCGCTCGGGGCGGTGTTTTCTCTCCACGCTGTTGACTGTATTAGAGACAGCCGATGGGACTGAAGGTGTTTTGAAAAGCATTTCAGCTCTGCAGTTGCACTTTCTTTTTCTTTTTTTTTTTTTTAAATATGGAACGCTTCACGAATTTGCGTGTCATCCTTGCACAGGGGCCATGCTAATCTTCTCTGTATCGTTCCAATTTTAGTATATGTGCTGCGGAAGTGAGCATGCTTTATTTCTCTGAAACGAGTGGCCCGGTGCACGAAATCCGTGCACACGAAAAGGGAATTCATTAGAAGAAATTTTTTCATGTTGCTATTTGCCCTTTCTCTCTACCAGAAGTGTCAGAGGTGAAAGAAAACTAGTGAAATGTGTATAAAATCTCCCTCCTGTCAGGGTCTGGGGCGCGCCACGGGACCTAGAGTCGAGTCCCTGCCCACCACCCGCCCGTACTTGGAAAATGCAGGAGTCCCAGACCCAGCCAGTCTCCCCGCCGCTGGGTGAGACCCAGACCTGGCCGGCCCCACCCTCCTTCTCAAGCCCTTCTGGGTACGGGGTGCAGCCTCAGGCCCCCCAACTTGGCACACCGGGTAGGGGAGTGCAGCCTCAGGTCCCCCGTCCAGCCCTGACAGGCAGGGGGCGCAGCCTCAGGTCCCCCCCCAGACTCACGCTGGGGCAGGGGGTGCGCCCTGAGGTCCCCTGTCAAGCCCCAATGGGCAGGGGATGCCACATGAGGTCTCCCAGCCCAGCACTGGGGGGACCCAGCCTGAGGTTCCTTGTCAAGCCCTGCTGGACCGGGGGGGGGGGGAGTGCGGCCTAAGGTCCCCTGTCCTGCCCAGTGCTCTCCCCCCACCCCCCACCCCCACTGCAGCGTCACATTAGGGCTGACGGGGACACGGGCCTGTGTCCCATCCCCAGGAAGTGTGACATTAGCACTGGGCACCGAAGTCCCTGCCCCGGCCGGCCGGCCGGCCCCACCCACAGACCAGTCCTGGCTGGGACACCCTCCTGGACAAATGAGCATACAGTGGCACCTCGAGATACGAGTTTAATTGGTTCTGTAACCTTGAGGCGTGGGAAACTATGAGACGCTCGAGTCGCGGTAAACGGGTGGGTCGTGTGCAGCCGGCCGATCCGCGCGGTGACTCCTATCTCAACTGTTGCTTGTATTTCAAAGCAAAAATCGCCCGCTCGACAGCTCGTATCTCAAAAATCTCGTATGTGAGGCCACTCGTATCTCGGGGTACCACTGTATTACTCCCATCTGTGTATAGAAGGGAACTGATCCATCTCGTGGGAACCGATGGGCCAAACCCCTCCCGAGGCCGCCTCCGAGGACCGGGGTGTCGGGCAGGCCGTGCCGGGGGCCGGGGCCGGGCTCCCCGGCCGCAGGGTGCGGGCCAGCTCGGGCCGGGAGAAACACACTCGGCGCCCGTCTTCCTCGCAGCTGGCTTGGCTGGGTGACGTGCCGGCGCTGCCCATTTTCGGAGACGGGAGCAATGTCATCCCAGCCATTCATGTGCAGGATCTGGCGGGGTGAGTGCCCGCCTCCCCTGCCCTGGCGTTCACGGGAGCGCCATCACCCGCCGAGGGCTGAGACCCTGCCCCGTGGGCCACCGTGTGTGTGTGTGTGTGTGTGTGTGTGTGTGTGTGTGTGTGTCTGTGTTCTCCGCCACCACGCGGTGCTGGAGGTCCTGTCATCGTTGCCGTGCGCATCCCCCAAAACCGAGTCCACCCGCTACCAACCCCCCACTTCCCACGATGACAGCGAGTTCTGGTCCCTCCTCAACCGGGTTCCCCCATGGGCAGGGCAGCCATCTCTGGCAAAGGAAGAACGTGCCACGTGCATTCCTGGGGGTGGGGGTGGGGCTGGCGAGAAGATTAGGGCTTTGGAGGAGACCCATGTGGGGGAGGGGTCCGGTTCACTAGCGGCCAGTGGGAGGAGAGGAATGGTCTCTAAGGATTTACTGTCTGGTGTCCCCAGCGGTTTAAATCCCAGGGATCAGTACAAATGTTAAAGCTGAAGTGGGTTGGTTTGGGCAATTGCAGGGAAAATAAACACATGGTTTTGTGCAGGTGCACGTGTTTTTTATATTTTATTTTTTAATATATATATGTATTTTTTTTATTGATTTTAGAAGGAAAGGGGGAGAGAGAGAGGGAGGGAGAGAGAGAGAGAGAAACATCAAGGATGACAGAGAATCCTTGACTGGCTGCCTCCTGCACGACCCCCACTGGGGATGGAGCCCGCAACCTGGGCGTGTGCCCTGACCACAAGTCGAGCCCTGACTTCCTGGTCCCTAGGTCGATGCTCAACCACTGAGCCATGCGGGCCATGCTTAACATGTTTTTCTTTGCTTTGCTTTTTAAAATATATTTTATTGATTTTTTTTTTTTTTTCAGAGAGGAAGGGAGAGAAGTAGAGAGTCAGAAACATCGATGAGAGAGAGACATCGATCAGCTGCCTCCTGCATGCCTCCTGCTGGGGACGTGCCCGCCACCAAAGTGCGTGCCCTTGACCGGAATCGGACCTGGGACCCTTCAGTCCACAGGCCGACGCTCTACCCACTGAGTCACACTGGTTTCGGTTTAACATATCTTACACACTCACAGAGTTGCCCAGCTCTGTGCTCCAGGCAGGCCCCGACTTAAACACGGCCACAAGGTGGTTCACGTCATTTGTGGTTTGTCGGGTCTACATGTTGGGCTCCAGGGACTTGACTCTGCCACTCCTCTACTCATCCCCCGCCCTCCCCTCTCTCCCTCCCCCACCCCAACGCCACTTCCCCATTAAGTTACAGCTCTTCCCTGAGGTTCTGGCTTCCGGGTTCCACTCTTCCTCTCATCCCACTGGCCCAATCCCAGATTTCCTGGGGGAAAATGAAGCTTTGGGA
>PVJN01053884.1:0-13578 GCA_004026805.1 Lasiurus borealis | reverse complement strand
GATAGGGGGTGAGGTCTCCAACTCAGCCTTCAGAGGGCCCCCAAGGGCCTCTGTGAGGGGGACGAGCACGGGGGGGTGGGGGGGGAGAGGGAGGGAGAAGGAGAGCTGCTTCCTCAGACTGCCAGGCCCATCCTGGCCACATGCCCTCACACCACAGCCCCGCCCCGCCCCACGCTGGGTCCTGAGAGCCAGAGCTGTGCTCCTCACCTCCATGGCGTCCAGCGACAGGTTGCACGAGATCTCAAACTTCTTCCTGAGAATCTGCTCCTTGACGTGGTAGATGCACACGAACTTGGACATCCCTCCTGCCAGGATGCTCTGGCCGTCCGCGGAGTAGCAGAGGGTGGTGAAGGCCCTGCGGCGCGGGGCTCGGACTTAGGCACCACGCGGGGACCTGCGACGTGTGGGCCTCCCACCATGTCCCCAACAGCCTCCACGGCTCACAGCCTAGACATCCACACGACTCTCACCCTGCACCACAGGCCCCTGACCCTACTCCCACAGGCCCCTAACCCTGCACCCCAGCACCCTAACCCTGCACCCACAGCACCTAACCCTGTACCCACAGGCCCCTAACCCTGCACCCACAACTCCAGTCCCGTTCTCCTCAGCGTCGGGCATGGGCTGCAGCCTCCTGGGAGGCACAAACTCAACCCTAAAGGACCACGTGGTTCTAATCCGTGTCCTTGGGCAGCCAGGAGACAGATGTCTTCAAAATTAAAAACTTCTGGGCTTCAAAGGGCAAGAAAGCGAAGACAGCCACAGAATGGGAAATATCTGCCAATCGTGCTATCTGATAAGTCTCTCGTGGAATCTTGAAGATGTGCATTCTTACAACCGGAATGAGAAGACTCCGTTCTCACCGACACCAATTAAAATGGCAAATGCTCTGGAGACACATTTATCCGAAGCTGACGATCCAATGGCCGACCCAGCCAGCCATGGAAAGATGCTCAACGACATCAGTCCTCGGAGAAATGCAAATAGAAACCACGCGTTTGCCACCTGGGGCGGAGACGTGAGCGCGCTGTGCTGTGGCGAACACGTCCTCACACTGCAGCCCTCGCCACCAGAATGGCTGCCGTGTGCAACGGTCAACGGTAACGTGCGGGTGAGGATGTGGGGAGATCGGAACCTCCCACACCGCTGGGGGGCCAGGGAAATGGCGCCGAGTCTTTTGAAAACCACCCAGCAGTTCCTCAAAAGTGAGTGTCACCCCACATCACCCAGCAACTCCCTAACTAGGAACAGACGTAAAAGAGCCGAACAGGTACCCACACAAACCCGTTCTGAGTGCCCAGGGCAGCGCTGCCCACACGGCCTCAGCGGGGGACACTGTGATCTACAAACCCACACAGGACCCCACGCAGGCTCAGTGCCCCCAGCGAGGACTCACTTCCCCTTGGCCGAGTGCTTGGCAGTGATCTTGTCCAGCTCCTTCCTGCCCGGCTTGAGGTCGTGCCTGCCCTCGATGGAGCCCGTCTGCACGGCGTTCTCGGGGTCCCAGAAGGTGATCTGTGAGTTCAGCGTGGCCACCGCCAGCTCGGCACCGTCGGGCCGGTAGGTCACAGCCAGAGCTGGAGAGATGGGGAATCAGAGCCTGAGGGAGACCCGGCTCCGGCAGACGGAACACACCCTCGCTGTCCTCGTTAGCAGCTCCCTGAGGGGAGGGATGGCCTGGCCGGGGTGGAGATGGAGATGGACAGACAAGCTCTCCCGGAGGTGCTCCCCCCCGGGAGGAAGGACCAGCCTCAGCACAGCAGCTCACAACCACATCAGCTGCACGTGCAGACCGGGCCCCAGTGTAGTGCGGCAAGGGGGGTCCCGACGTGGCCACAGTTGGGGACAGGAGGACTGAGCAGGGCCAGCTGGTGGGAGGGCACTGAGGAGTCACACAGAGGTCACGGCAAAGGAGGCTCTGATGGGACTGCAGGGCAGACTGGAAACAGACTGGAGACGGAGGTTCGTGTGGAGGCCCCCAAAGAGAGAGGAAGCCGGCTGGTAAGAGACTGAACCAGAGGCAGGTGGGGGCAGGAAGCAGAGAAGCCCCCAGGAACCGGAGTTAGCAGATGTGGTCTACGCAGGCCAGACAGCAAACAGTCCAGACTCTGCTGCCGCCGGGAAAGCAGCCACAGATGGGGTGTCCACACCCCGCTGGCTGTACACTGGGGCAACTTCATGCACAAGCACGGGTGGGGGGGCTCCGGGTGGCAGGGTCCACCCAGGCTGCCGTGGGGTCCCTGCACCACCTGCTTTCTGCGGACAAGGATTAACCTACCGGCCGGCGCAGAGTGGCGGGAATCTGCAGCCAGGCCCCCGCTCGCTCTCTTAGGGGGAGCCCGATGCAAAGTGGCATGGCTGGGCTGCCAACCCTCACAGCTGTGGGCCCTGGGGAGTCCTGGGCCTACTCCAAACGCTCAGCTGGGACGGGCAGGACCAGCACCGAGACCGGCCTTCCCACCCAGGCCACGGCTTCCGCCCGCTCACACCACTCACCATCGGAGGTCAGAGCCAGCCTCTCTGTGGTCCGCCAGCTGTCCACCATGTCCCACAGACGCACTGTCTTATCCCAGGAGGCGCTGGCCAGGACCGACCTCATCGGGTTAAAGCACAGACCGCTGATGGGCCCCTCGTGGCCGGACAGGACCTACAACAGTTCAGAGAGGAGGCCTGAGAGAGGAGCGTGGCGGACGGATCCACGCTGGACAGGGAGCACGGATGCGGTGGCTGCTGAGACCCGACCCTTCTCTGAGCGCTCAAGGCCGTGGGACGAGGAAAGCGGGGAGGCGAGGCCGGGAAACCGGAGTCACCAGTGACCTCTGCCCCTCCTGCATCTGTCCCCCACCCCCGACGACCCTGCTGGAGCACAGCTCCCCGGACGAGCGGCCTCACCTCCAGCAGCCTGCCCGTCTGCATGGACCAGATAAAGATCTCGAAGGAGTCCTGGGCCCCCGCACAGACGATCTCCCCGCTGGAGTCCACGGCCACACAGGAGAACTGGGTGGGCCTCGGGGACGTGAAGGTGCGGAAGTTCCGGTACCTGCCCGAGGAGAGAAGCCCCAGCTGACCTCGCTGGCGGAGGCCCCTGCGCCCAGGTGTTCCGGGGCCTGGATGCTGAGCCTCCATCCCAAGCCTCAGTCCCCACCACGTGTGCCCGACAGCCCCAGAGCCCTCAGCCTCCCTCCCACAGCCCAACAGAGGAACAGGCTGCTCTGAGCCAGAGACCGAGCGGCAAAGTCACCTGTGGAGGTCAAAGGCCCGCACAGTCCCGTCCATGGAAGAGGTCACGATGACGTGGCCGGTGGCGGTGAAGGTCACGCCGGTGACGCCGCTCGAGTGCTCCGTGAACGTGATGAAGCAGAAGCCACTGAGGGTGTTCCACACTTTGACCTGTGAGGGGAGCGGGGAGGCGGGGGGCCCCGGTTTGGGCTCACTCTCTCTCACACACACACATGCACACACAAATCCCGTGTGGACACCGCCTGCCGCTCACCTCCCCCCATGAAGGAGGGTTGGGGGGTTGTCGTGGGCCCCGTGTCACCCTGGGAAGTGCGGGAAGTCAACTGGTGGCTGGTAGTACCAACGACCCATCAGCCAAGTCGCTGCAAGGTGGGGGCCCAAGCTCAGATCAGGGAGACACCCGAGCCCACTCCACTCAGATCCGTTTGTAAATGCCTCTTCACGAGCCCAGAGGAGCGAGTGGGCCTGCAAGCCCTGGGCTGAACCCCGCCGCCGGCCTAGCCCAGTGCCTCAGTGACCAATATGTCCCAGTGCCGGAAGGACAGGGGCAGGACCCCACAGCCCCTCCCACCGGCCACGCTCCCTCCCCACCGACCAGCCCCGTTCCAGGTGGCACAGCCGCACCTTGCCGTCGTCCCCGCCGGTGGCGATGTACTGCCCGTCGGGGGAGTAGGCCAGGGACACCATGCTGTTGAAGTGGCCCTGCTGCTTGAGCACGTAGGACTCGCTCTGCCACTCCCACACCAGCAACTGGCCCAGGCCTGAGGGGCACAGGAGACGGGGCTGAGGACCTGACCGCCACACCCTGCCCAGGGGCAGACAGAGGCACCAATTGCTGGTGAGACTGGGCGGGGGGGGGGGGGGGGGGGGGGGTGTCTATCTGGCCCTGACTCATGCTGGCACCCTGAGTGCCTGTCCCCCTGAGGCACGTGCGGCCATCCCCCTCCACCCAGCACAGACACACCAACCTGCCGAGTCACCAGTGTGCAGGGGCCCCATACGGCAGCCCGCCAGAAGCCACTCTTCTGGAAGTTTCACTGACTGCTCCTTCACCGGAGCCACTGCTAGTCCCCTCTGCTCCTGGTGCGCGGAGGAGGGTCCGGGGACCGAGGTGGCAGAAGCTCCAGTTCTCATACCATCGGGAAGACGAACCTGAGCAGCCCAAGGCGATCCAGTCCCCGGAGCTGTTGATGGCGACAGACTCGATCCTCTGGTCTGAGATGCTGAGCAGAAAGCAGGACTCCGTGAGCACAGCGCCTCCTGTCCGCGCCCAGGTGGCCAGCTTGTCATCGGAGCCCAGAGCCAGGCCCTCCGGCCACACACTCCCCACCCTCTCGCAGAATCCACGACTCGGTGCAAAGCCCTGGCGGCCCCACAGCGTGGCCTGCCTGCCTCCAGGCCCTCGAACGTGTGTAATTTTGTGAAACAGGTACTTTAACTTTCTCCGTGTCCCCGAGATCAGAACGGACGGGAGGAAAACTGCTGAGGCCACGTGTGGAACCGAAGTAGCGAAGGGAACGTGGGCAGCCCCTCCGCTCCACCGAGCCCCTGGCCAGGACGGAGGTCAGTCCGGGGAGCTGGCACTGCAGGGCCCGAGGCCGGGCAGGCACGGCATGGCCTCCCCTGCCCCCTGCCGCTGGTCCCTCACACTTGCAGGAGCATAGACCGCGCCGGCCAGAGAGCAGAGGCACCCACCTCAGCGAGTGGATGAGATTGAACTCCGGGAGCTCGTGAAGGTGGAAGATTCCAGAAGCGAAACCAGTGACCAAGAGGTGGATCTTCTTGTGATACGCTGCTGCCGTCAGATTGTTAAAATCTCCCTCTTTGTTGAAAAAGTACCTAAGTCCAGGGGACAGCAGAGTTGGCAGGACCAGCGAGCCAGGCTGGTCTCACAGCCCCATGTGGGCACCCGGGAAGCCAGCCCTCACTGTCCTGCCTCGACCCCCATTCCCTCTCGCCCTCAGCTCTCCACCCTCAGAGCCCCCTGCGCCTGGGACCCAAGGAGCCGCTCAGCTGGAGCCGGAGCCAGGATGCCCCAGGACGGGCCCACGAGGAGCGGTCTGTCTGTTCTGTGCTCTGGGTCCTCCCCTGTGACACCCCCTGCCCGGGTCCCTTCTGAGGCAGGAGTCCACAGGAGCGTGTTCCCTTCCGGCCTGAGAGGGCCCGAGGCCCCTGCCCCCTGTGGACGGGCGACCTACTTGGCCAGCCGAGAGTACTTGACTTTGCCCTGCTGCTCCTCCGAGGCCGGCGCGGCTTTCCCTCGGATGGTGGTCTCCCGCTGCTCCTCCTCCTCCTCCTCCTCTTCCCTCTGCAGCAGGTCCGCCTTCCAGCCCGTGGGGGCTTTCAGCCTCAGGCCCTCCGGGGGCGTGTCACACTGCCACACGCACAGGGCTCCGTCCTGGCTGAGCGTGTAGAGCTGCGAGTGGCAGCGCACAGGTGGGCACTGGGCACCCTGACCCCAGGCCACCCCATCCAGAGGCAGCTCGACAAGAACCCCGTTTTCCTGTTCCACAAAGCCTCCCCCACGCACCGGAGATGACCCAACGGGCAGCCAACAGCCACCCCTGACTCCCCAGCTGACCCGTGAGGACCGCAGGGAAGGGGGCACCTACATCTACAGGGACGCGACCCAAGACTCTGGGGGCTGGGGGCAGGGACGTACGTCCAGGCTGTTGGATTCAAAGAAGCAGGCCACGATGGCGTCCTTGTGTCCGCCCAGCGCGTAGTAGATGAGGTTGTCCCAGCGCTCGGCCCCGAACACCCACGTGGACATGTCTTTGCTCCCGACCGCAAAGCACCTGCGACGAGGAAACAGCTCACCCCCAGGCTCCCGGCTGAGCACTGCCCCGAGCACAGCGGACACCCCGGGTGACTGGCGGGGGCAGGTCAGGGTGCTGGCTACATCCACCGGGGCATCTCCTGGAGGCTTGGTGGACATGTGTCACTGTTCTTCCTCGAAAAGTAGGCCCTCACAGAGCCAGTCAGAGCTGATCACAGAGCCCACTGGGTGTTGCTTGGGGAGTCTGCTCAAACCTTCCCGACCTCAAGATCCCAATTGGGGCAAACCCTGCTTATGGCAATGACAGAGCCAGACCCAGGTGCCTCTTTAGAGAAGGCCTGGTCTCGGGGCACCCCACCCTTCTCCCACAGACCTGTCCCCCAGGAATAGACTGCGGTCTCCCACTGCCACGCTGCTGGGGGCTGTGTCCCCACTTCCCGCCCTCCACGGAGGCGAGGGACCTGTAAGGCCAGCTGGTCCGATGTACAAACGGCAGCCACCACCAGACTGCATCTCTCCCTGAACGCAGAACGACCAAGCCAGCCACTCCAGGTGCCTTCTGGGATGGTGAGGGATGGCAGCCGTGAAAGGAGGGGCCACAGCCACCCCAGGCACCAGGCGGGGAGAGGCTTGCCACCTTGCCTACCAACCACGGCTCCTGGGACCTGTGCTGGCACGAACCTGGTCAAGGCACTGGGTGACAGCCTCGCTGGCCAGGGTGGCCCTGCTCCGGTGTCAGTGACCAATGCCAAGAGGTGTGGATCCCGTATTTCCTGGCGTATAAGACGACTGGGCGTATAAGACCACTCCCAACTTTTCCAGTTAAAATACAAAGTTTGGGACATACCGGCCCTATAAGATGACACCCAGCGTACGTACAAGAGGACCCTGACTTTTGAGAAGATTTTTCTGGGTTAAACAGTCATCTTATATGCTGGAAAATACAGTAACTCCACCCAGGCACCAGCACACGGCTCAGGAGCAGCCATTCCAGAATGAAACCGGGCCATGACAACAGTCACCTGGCACTCTTTCTCTAATAAGAGGCTGGTCACAGGCATCCTTTCCATGTGCGCCCCCCCCTCCCCGTCCCTCCCCCAGGCCTCACCGGGAATCGTCGGTCCAGTCAATGTGTGTGGTCTCATCGTAAGGCCCAAAGTAGGTTTTGTCCAGGACAAAGGCGTTGAACTCCCTCTTCCGCCCCGGGGCGTGGTACATCTGGGCCAGGTTGCCTTTCGTGACGACGAACTTTCTGCGGCAGAAACGGGGGTCCCGGTGGTTACCAGCTTTCAGCACCAGCCAGACCCGAGGCCAGCTCGGGGCCCTGGGCGCTCAGACCCCCTGCTCTGAGGTCAGTCTCCGAGGAGGCCAACCGGGGGGCCTGTCCCACTGGCCCAAGTCCCCCTTCTCCCGTGGGGACCCAGGCTGGAGGAGGGCTGGCGGACAGTCAGGGAAGCTGCCACCGCTGCCCTGAGCATATGCCCTTCAGGCGCTCGCTCCCACCAACCCAGCTGCCAGCCCCGGCAGGAACCAAAGGAAGACACCGGCCCTGCTCGCCAGGCAGGACCTGGATGCTGCCAAGGGGGTCTCAGGGTGGACACGAGGCTCATGGCTGAACCCGGAGCCGCCCCTCCCGTGGCACATCCAGGTCAGCCGAGCTCTGAGCAGCTGGGAACAACCCCCCTTCCCTCTGGCTGGAACCCGTCCCCCCTCAGCCTCCTCCCTACGACTGCGAAGCTGGTGGCTCCTTCACAGCCCATGGTCTGGAGGCGTGTGCCCACCGGCCCGGAGCGGGCGGAGCAGAGGGGCCACGCGGGCAGCCCCGCAGGAGCCGGGACCCGGCGGGATCACTCGGTTCCAGAACCGTCTGGGCTGCCCACACAGGACACCAGCACGGGCTCCCACGGGGACGTCCTGAGTGGGAAAAGCCCGCCAGGTCTGCAGAGCCAGCTCCAGCCCCCGACAGCGCGGGCCCTGCGCCGGGAGGCCCTCACCTGCCGTCCGGGGAGAAGGAGACGCTGTGCACGGAGCCCTTGAAGTGGAAGCGGTGCAGCACGGACCTGCAGACCAGGCTGACCAGCAGCGCGTTGCCCCCTGCAGGGAGGAAGGGCATGGCCACCGTGATCCCTGACCTGCAGCCGAACTGCAGTTCCGTGGGCTCCACTTCGATGCCAAGGACTACGCCCACCACTTCCACACGCCCCACACACCCAGGTCCCCATGGGCGGGCCTATACCCCCACCAGGACCCTGAGTTAGCTTTGTCACTGCGATGCCCACACCTGCCCCCTCCCCCAACTTGTGCCACCCATCACCACCCTGCACCACAGCCTCTGATCTCTTGGTCCCTGGTGGTTACCTTCATCAACGATGATGGCGAGTCGGCCATCTGGGGACAGTCCCACACACTTGACATTGTACCGAGTGGTCAGGGGCAGCGTGTTGGACTTGTTGCTGGGAGACAAAAACCAGAGCCGTGAAGTCGGCCTCATGCGGTCAGACGGGGAGGCCAGGACCACACCAGGTCACCTGCCCCCACAACACACCCCTCTCCTGTCCCCGGGGCCAGAGCTCATCGAAGACCCTTGCTCCTCATTAAAGGGGACAGAAAACAAATCCCTAGAGAGAATCTGGCACAGCATATCAAAACCTAAAACTTGGGCTTTGGATATGTCAATGTTGCTTCTAGGACTGTATCTCCAAACTGTACACATGTATGAAGCCAGAAAACTGGAAACAAGAGAGACTGACAGGAGAGATTAACCAAAGACAGCACATCCATGGAAAACTGTTTGTTTTTTCAGAAATTGCACAAAAGTGGAAAAATAGTAATGTCAAAAACAAATGACCACTGAGCTAGATTCTAATTTTGTTCTTTATTTTATTTCCTAATTTTTCTCCGGTGCATGTTTGATAGTTACTCTAGAGAGCCCCCGTCAGATGTCATTTAAACAAAACAGTGACAGAAGTGACCATGCCAGCAGCCAGCCCTGGGCACACTCTGTCCTACAGCAAAGGAGAATGCTTGTGCCATTGTCCTATCCTAGACAGGGACACCAAGGCCCTCAGACAAGGCAGAAACCCAGGCAGCCTCTGCCACAGGAGGATCGTGCTCAGGCCGCACACGTATGGGAAGGGGTGATAGCCCCTCCATGCGGGGGTCCTTCCCTTAAAAAGAAACACAGGAGCACTGCGCTGACTGGGCAGGAGTCCAGCGTGGCTTCCAGGCCTCATACCTTTTCCCACACAATTTAGCCCCGTGACACAGGATTTGTACCTTGAAGGTAACGACCTAGTTCATGGGGTGTAGCTGAGGAATGAGAATGAAGAAACTGGGATTCTACGACCAGTTAGTTCCCTTGCTGCCCCATCCACTCTATGTAATTCGTGGCCCCACCTCAGGCTGCCTTAATTAACCAGTGTGCTATTAAGAGGAAGTGAAGGAAAACACCGCCAATTTTTACATGCAAAACTATAATGACTGCTGCTGTTAACATGATGTTAGCGTAATGAACTCAACACTTTGGTTTATAATCCCCACCGGAGGATATGTTTTCCATTGGTATTTAGAGAGAGTGGAAGGGAGGAAGGGGGAAGAGAGAGACAGAGACACACAGATCAGTTGTGATCAGCTTCCTACATGTGTCCCAACAGGGGTCGGGGATCGAACCTGCAACCCAGGTACATGCTCTTTGACCAGGATCCGAACCCAAGACTCCAACCACTGAGCAACACTGTGCAGGGCTTATGAACTTACTTTTTAAGGTCAAATACAGTGACTCTATTTCCCACGGGACTGATCACCGAATTTCCATCACATGTAAAATTTAGGTTTCCACGCCGATAGACAGTCCCCAGCAAATTTGAAAACTGGAAAGAAAACACAAAATTGTCTCCATACAAAGAAAACACAGAATCACAAACTCCAGGAAAGGGCAAAGTGACAAAACTGGTCGAGAAGATGGTGCAGAGCCCGCACAAGGCCCCTGGTCACCCCGGGGTCCCTCCAGCCATCTCCTGGGACACTTCCTGGGCGCCTATGCAGCCAGCCCTGAGCGAGAGAGAGGAAGAAGTGAGCCCAGTCCCCTCGGGGTGCTGAGCTCCCACTGGGGCAGCCTCCACAGAGGCAGGTATTTGCCAGGAGGAGAGAACAGGGCCCACAGGAGGAGAAAAGCTGCAACAATGGATGGCACCCACCCCAAGTGCACTCTGGGCTCAAGGCTTCCTGCACCCAGGAGGAGCCCGCCAGCATCTTGTTCACTCGCTCATTTATTCAATCACATGTGAGTGTTCCCCAGAGCTGTCTCTGTGTGCAGGGCCTCCGCCCTCTGTGCCCTCCCGGTCTAAGTGCAGCAGGCAGGGCCAAGGAGACATCACGAGAGCACGTGGAACGAGGCGCAGACAGCAAACCCCCGTAGTGGGGGAGGCAGAGGCATTGCAGATGGGGCCTCCTGGAGGGGCCATATCGAAGCCTTGGGAGCTATGGGCCAGCAGGGCCTGGCACCTCAGGGAGTCCCCGGGGCCCGGTCACCCGAGGTTTTCAGCAGAGGCAGGCTGTGATCCAGTCCCTCCTTTTTGACAACCAGTCCAATGACCACGGAGGCGAGAGGGGAGACAGGGAAGCCACTTAGGGGGCTTCTGTGATACTCCCCACAGAGAGAGAGTGTGGGTGTCCCACCCAGGGGAGTAAAGCCAGGAATGAGGGGGCCCCTGCAGGTCGTCGGGATATGGGAGGGAGAGGGGCAGCGAAGCCCCTGGGGACTGGGGTCGCAGAGGAGCGCTGAGTAAGACAAGGGTCTAAACGTCTGGGCCAGTGGTTCTCAACCTTCCTAATGCAGTTCTTCATGTGGTGGTGACCCCCAACCATAAAATTATTTTTTGTCGCTACTTTGTAACTGTCATTTGCTACTGTTATGAATCTTAATGTAAATCTCTGTGTTTTCTGATGGTCTTAGGAGGCCCTGCTAGCTGTTGGCGACCCACAGGTTGAGAACCGCTGGGGGCGGTTGTCACTGAATGCCACTCCTGACACAGGCTCACGTGTGGCACAGTGTTTTGCACTCGAGCTTTGCCAGAACCACAAAGGGTAAGTTTAGGAGGAGCTAGCTGTAAAAAAAACAAGGCAGCACGTGATCAACCAGGGTTTCTAAGCAACAGCTTGCCCTGCCTCCTTCACTTGGGACCAGCGGGTCGGCGCTGGGTCAGTGGCCCTGAGCCGCGGAGGGAGAGGACCAGAGTGACGTGGGGTGGCGGGCTCTGCAACAGGTCAGGGGCGTCTGCGCCTGCACCCTCCCCGTCAGCGGGGCTCCGGTAACGGGATTTCATCTCCAGAGCAGTCTACCCGGCCCCATCGCCGCCTGCGGCCCGGCCCGGCCCGCCTCCTCCCCGGTGCAGGGCGCTGCGGCGCTGGGAGCCCTCCGGGCCCGACTCCCTCGGGTGACGCTGGACCCCGCGCTGCCGGACGCCGCGCCCACCCCGGCCCGGCTCGCTGGCCCCCACGCCGCAGGCCTCCAGCACCCGCACCCCCGCCGCGGCCCCCCCGGCAGCCGGCCAGCGCCCCTGCTGCTCACCCGGTACGCGAACTTCATCGCGGCCTCCGCACGTGCGCCGCCACCGTCTCGTCGCCCCGCCCGCCGGCTGGCGACAAGTTCCGGGCGGACCGCGGCCCCGCGCGCCACAGCGCCCCCAGCGGCCCGGAGGCGCAGCGCCGCCCGAGGCGGAGCCGCAGCCCTCAACCCCGCCCACAGGGGGAGCCTCAGCCCTCGGGCCCCGCCCCGGTCCTCCAGGAGTCGCGCGCCTGCGCAGGCGCGGCGCATTCGGGGAGGATTTGATCGGTGCGGGCGTGGGGCGGGCTGGTCCCCGCTGGCCAGGGGGACCTTCATGCACTCAGGGAGGAGGTCCGATCACGTGCTTACTTAATAGCTTTGGGATTATGAAAGGTGAACCAAAAAGGACGAGACTCTGAATAAGTTGAAAACCACGCTTTTCCGAAAAAAACTGTATTAGCGATTCCACCGATCATCACAGAGGCAGTGACCTTGTCAAATGTTAGGTTGGCAAATCTGTCCACAAAAACGGGAACCTCTGAGACTCAACTGTCTTGGTTCTTGTGAGCTACAGGGTAAGAAATTATGGGGAAAAAAATCCTTAATGCTCCTCCAACGCGAATAATCTACGCTTAGAGTCAGAAACAAAGTTCAGGGGGAAAAAAAACAAGAAACCTGTAACTCCGCGCACTCAATTTTCACATCCCACAGCAAAAGAACAAAATGCAAATCAGCAGTTTCTTTTTAAAATGTGTATTTTTCAGAATTTAAAATGCTTACATTTTAAAGTCTTAATACAATGGTTTTAGTCTAACAATATGTTACAGAATAATGTGAAAAATGACTTTCATAGTAAACTTTGAAAATGGAATTAATACCTGCAGTGTCAAAGTCACCAACTTGTCACCTTTTCCAGTCACAGAATTCCAGCAAATTTGATTAACAATGCCTTCTAGTTTTATAGCTTGGTGTATAAAATGAATAAATTTAGAGAAAGGGACATTTTCATGAAAAAAAAAATCAATTTTTAAAATCAAGTAGGATTTATTTTTAAACCACAGTTAACAGTGAAACATTTATGTCAGCCTAATTCTTTAATAAAAAAAATTTAACATTTCATTTTATATACACACCTGGAGTGTTTAAATTCATTTTATAACAATCTTATTTTAAACACTAAAGAAAATCTGAATATAAGTCTGTGTGTATTTTCTCTACTGACTCTTAAGGGATATCTATCCTCATTAACTAAGACTTACTAATTTAGGAATCCAACCCACTACAGCCTGTGCTGACAATGGAACTGTAGGTAGAAGTCATTTTCAGATTAAATACATCTATTTTCACATTAGAATCAGAAGAGTTATAATTTTTCCAATCATAGGAGAACCCATGAAATTCACTAAAATTATAACTTACTTTCTGTTCCTTCTGCTAATATTTACATTTCCACACATATTTGCAAAGTAGCTGCATATTGTTTTTTTTAAGATGCATATTCTAAATCTGGCTTCATAATTATTTAACAGCTGCTACATCTTTACCAACTAAACCAGCTTGTCTCAAACCCATAAGCCTTATTTTATTTTAAACACCACAAAAATCCAAGTATAGCCTTTTAATTAAAAAAAAAAGATAAAGTTTTAGGTGACATTCTTCTTTTGTGTAAAAAACAAAAATAAAATTTAAAAAACAGAAAGCATTCATGTAACTTATATTGCAAAAGATCTTTTGGTTAGGGTAAAAAAAAAATAACCTGAGATAAATTCGATTTCCTTAAATTTTCACACAGCAAGAAACCTCCAGAAACATTTGGATTTCCCCTTTACTTTTTGCCCTCTCTATAATTAGAGAATGTCATCCTGGGATCAGAGCCAGACACAAAGAGAAATGGGTTACCATTGAATCACACTGCCCCTTCCAGAAGGAAGGGGGAAATTTACACATGGATTTGTCCCCTGGGATCCAAGGCTGATCACAAGGATTAGAACTTTTCTGGCCAAATCAAATCACA
>PVJN01053883.1:0-13644 GCA_004026805.1 Lasiurus borealis | reverse complement strand
CTCCCCCTGAGCCACTGCGGGCTCCAGGGCCCGGCTGATGCGGCAGCCCAGCACCGGGGTGCGTGGCTCGTCGGCCGTGGCGATGCTCTCCAGCTTGTTGAACATTTCGGACTCGGTGCCCCCTGTCCACATCCGCTCTGCAACCAAGTTCCACTTCTTCCCACGGGACCTGGGGACCAGGAACAGAGGAAACAAGCATACTCTTTACGTGTCAGCTCATCCCGGCTCTCCTGGGGTGCGCCCGGCCCTCCCTCCCACGCAGGAGGCTCTCACTTTCTCGAAGCTTCCCTCTGGATCTTGCGCAGATCCTGCCGGGAAACGCAGCCGTCCTCGGTCCTCTCCACGGGGATGCGCAGCTGCCTCACCAGCCACTCGCCCTCATCGGACAGCCGATACCTGGGGGCAGGTCACTCTCACAGCCATGCCAGCCTGGGCCAGGAGTGCTCGAGACCAGCACCGGCCCCTGCCTGTCCCCACAGGCTCGCTTCTGAGGCAGCAACAGGCACAGAGAGGCTGGCTGGCTGGCTTGGGTCACACAGCCAGGGAGAGGCAGAGCCCAGACAGGAATCACGCTTTGGGTAATGCTGGGGTAGCTGCCTGTCCCACAGCCTTTGTCTAAGGCCTGGCAGGTTTTTTAAAACATACATTTTTTGTTGTTGATTTCAGAGAGGTAGGGAGAGGGAAAGGGAATCACTGATCGACTGCCTCCTGCAGGCCTCCACTAGGGAAGGAGCCTGCAACCTGGGCATGTGCCCTGACCAGAATCGAACCTGGGACCCTTCAGTCTGCAGGCAGACACTCTATCCACTGATCCAAACCGGCTAGGGCAGGGCTGGCAGATTTAATTAACCCTCTAAGGAAACCTGTCCAAGGCTGACTTAAATGTCACAACCCAGGGAGGAGCCATCCTGCAGCTCCGTCACAGGCGTGGAGGGAGGCAGGCGGGGGCAGTGAAGGGCAGGGGAGCGGCCTGAGGCCCGGGCACACGATGGCGGGGACTCGCCTGCGCAGGCCCTTGGTGACGGCGTACATCTGCTGGGCCTTCTCGGCCGCCTCCTGCGACGTGAGGCGGTGGTTGAACTGCATGAGCAGGCGCTCGGCGAAGGGCTGCCCCGCCCCGTAGATGCGGCCGTAGTTGAAGACCTTGGCGTGCTCGCGGCTGATGCCCACGGTGGCAGCCGTCTTACTGTGCAGGTCGGTGCCCCTGCTCTTGCGCCCCTGCAGGGTCATCCACCCGAAGGCCGTGCAGCCTGGGGCAGGAAGGAGGGAGAGGGGCTCAGAAACGTGGCCATCCTCGCAGCTGGCTCCCTCCCCGTGCCAGCCTTGCCCCTGCTCACCGTGCATGCCCGCGAAGTGGGCGTCTCCCAGCACAGCTGCGATCCACAGCTCCTGCGAGTCCACGTCGGCGCCCACCAGGACGTAGCCGGGCGGGGCCTGCACCATGGCCTTCAGCTCGCTGCCCACTCGGTCTGGCTGCAGGAAGAGACACCCCTGAGACGCCGACCCACTCTAGCCGGGGCAGCGGTCTAGCCACAACAGCTGGCCGGTACGGGCCTCCCGGGCCCCTTTAACCACAACGCTGTGGCCATCACGCCCGTCAGTGTCTGCCAGCAGCGGGTGCCAGGACATGCCCGCTTCCTGAAGATGGCTGGCTGGGGAAGCTAGGTAAGAACCGGCGTCCTGCCTGACCCCGATCTCGGGGTCCCTTTCTGCCCCTCACGGAAGGCCCTCTGCAGACCCCAGAGAGGATGGGTGGGACCAGGGGTACGGGGGACACGTACCCGGGCGTTGCTGGCAGTGAGCCACGTGGGCTCCACGGCCCTGCGGGTGATGGTGCCGGCCGTCACCACCTGGGGCAGGATGGCCCCGTAGCGGTTTTCCTCATCGTAATCTGGGTGCCTGCGGCAGGGAGATCACAAGCCTGCTCTGGTCCTGACCGCCGGCCCCCACCCTGTCCCCCAACCACTGGGCAGGCCGTACCTGGTCACAGTGCGGGGCAGAGCCGACTTGGGCAGCCACACCACCATCTGGGAGCTGGGGGACAGACAGGCCGAGGCTCAGCACAGCCCCCAGGACGGGACCCAACCCTTCCCACGGGGCCCCCACTGCTCAGCCTCAGCCAGCCTCCGTCCTCTTCCACTGACCACCTGGGGCCCTAGGATCTACCAGGCAGGAGCCTGTGCCATCCGAGAGCCAGCCAGGCTGCCTAATCCCAGAGCACCCGTGGGCGGCCACCCCAGCCAGTCCACGCACAGGGCAGACGCCAGCCATGGGCACACTTCCCGCCCCGGGCTTCGGGCACCCACCTGGAACCAGCCTTCGAGGTGAATCTTCCAGCCTGCCCAGCCCCAACAGAGCACAGCCTGTGCTCCGCACACCCGTTACCCTCAGGGGTCCTTTTAGAGCTGACGGGGGAGGGGGAGGGTGGGGGGGAACGGGGTCTGCAGTACCAACGGGGTCTCCACCAACAGGGAAGCTGAGGGGGAGCGGGAGGGAGACTTGCCTGCAGGCACGCAGCACCAGGACTGCGGCAGCCGGGCCTGCAGACCACAGCTGGGCTGTCCGCTCAGCACAGGCCGAGTCAGGGGTCCGGGGGCGGCGGGGAGGGAGCCGGGCCGCAGGAACCCGCCAGGGGCAGGTGGGCATGTCTGTGCCCCGGGTGCCCACCTGATCCGTTTGTGGGCGTTCCTCCAGAAAGAAATCATCTTGTTGATTTCCAAGGCCCGGGGCCCACTGGCACCTCCCGGGCCCGCCTGCAGGGTGCCGTCCTCCATCTTCGGCAGGAAGTCCTTGGCGAAGGGGCTGCCCACGTTGCAGCTGTTGCCGTCCTGCAGCGCCACAGCAGCAGGGGCTGGAGGCAGGCGGCAGGCCCGGCGGGGGCCCCGGTGCCCTGTGCGCCCTGGCTCTGCCTCGCAGCCCGGACCGGGAGCGGAGCGTGGGGCACACCCGCCCTGACGGCCCGGACAGACAGCAAAGCTGGCCCTTCACAGGCGCGGCCGGCGCTCGGCACCCACCGGGGAGCAGAGGCAGTGCCAGCACCGGACACGGCCTTCCTCCCAGTTTCCTCAGAACACCCGCTCCGCCGGTGCCATTGGTCCTGAGAGCATGCGGGGCCCCCACTGCCACCGAGCCCCCCATTGCCACCGGCGTTCCCGCGAAGGGGCGGTCCCACGGGCTGAGCCACACAGGCCTGCCGGGAGCCCTGAGCACGAGGACACACACCTTGTGTGGCAGCTTGAAGAACCAGCAGCCGGGGATGTCCACGTCGTGGTAAGGTCCGTTGCCATGGTGATAGGCTGGCTGGCTGGCTTTGGGGCTGCCAGCCCCAGTCTGTGGGGCCACACGCCTAGATCAGGCCCTACCCCAGCCCCTGCGTCCGCAAGGGCCAGGGCTCGGCCGGGTGGGAAAGGGGCCTGAACGCTGAGCAGGTGGGCTGGGAAGGGCAGGCCAGCCACCGGTCTCCCCTTCCTCCCGGGCCTTCCCACAGGTGTGGGCCGCCAAAGGCCCGGCAGCACCTCCCCACCCAGGACCTCGGGGTGCTGGGGAGAGCTGCTCCTGGGGTGTAGGAGGTCCTGGCCAAGCCCCCGGGAACTGAGCACGCGCCCCACTCACCAGAGCTGAGGGCTGACCCAGCCCGGCCGCCTCCAGGCTGTCCGCCTTGGCCTCCTCCTGCACCTCCAGGCAGCCCAGCTCTTCCACCTGGATGGGCCCAGGTACCAAGGGAGTGAAGCAGGAGGCTGCTCGGCCGGAATCCACCAGCCCCTCCCTGCGGCACGCAGACAGCCCAGGCCGGCCTGGGTGAGAGCTGGGCACAGCCGTGCCCACTCCCCCCTTCCCTGGAGGGCACAGCGGCCTCCCGAGCTCAGGCTGGTGCCCGCCCTCACCATCTGCCACTGGGCGCTGCTCTCGCTGAACAGGAACTCCTCGGCCAGGTGTGCCGCCTGGGGCTCCGGCGGCCGCTTCCCCTGCTCGGCACAGTGTTTCCCGTACAGGGACTCGATGGCTCTGGAGGAGCAGCAGCGACTCTGGTCAGGCGCCCGCTCTGGCCCGGGGCCTCCCACAATTCCCCTGGCTCCGTCCTCAGAACCAGCCCAGAGCAGAGGTGGGCGCTCTCCCCGGTTTCAGACAGCAAGCGACCAACTGGAAGTGACAGCCCGGGGCAGGCGGGGTCCGGGCCGAGACTGACTCCATCGAAGCTGCGCTCCCGCCGGGCAGCTCTGGGAGCGGGCGAGGGGGGCAGCCCGGCCGCCCAGGCTGGCTCCTGCCCACGCACCCGCCTCGCTCGCAGAGTGCGGCCACCCCGGGCCCTCAACTGAGGCCCCGCCGACCTGGCTGCCCTGCAGAGCCAGGACTCTGGGCCCCTGCCGTCTGCGGCTTCCCCAGCCCCTGCCTCTCACAGCCCCGGCCTGTGACCGCCCTCCAACCGGCCGCCCTCAGCCTGTGACCGCCCTCCAATCGGCCGCCCTCAGCCTGTGACCGCCCTCCAACCGGCCGCCCTCGGCCTGTGACCGCCCTCCAACCGGCGGCCGAAGCCTGTGACCGCCCACCAACCGGCCGCCCTCAGCCTGTGACCGCCCTCCAACCGGCCGCCCTCGGCCTGTGACCGCCCTCCAACCGGCTGCCGCGGCCTGTGACCTCCCTCCAACCGGCCGCCCTCAGCCTGTGACCGCCCTCCAACCGGCCGCCCTCGGCCTGTGACCGCCCTCCAACCGGCTGCCGCGGCCTGTGACCTCCCTCCAACCGGCCGCCCTCAGCCTGTGGCCTCCCTCCAACCGACCGCCGGCGCCTGTGCTTGTCCCGTGTGGCGGGAGAGCCGGTCTCAGGCTGCTTGGGCACAGGGAGCGTGCGGCACCGGGGTCCTAGCCCAGACAGTGCACCGTGCTCGCTAAGTTCCACTCGAAAGCCCCCCCACTGGCCGTGCCTGTGGAGGCAGCTGGGCCCGGGCCGAGAGCGGACCCAGATCCTCCCGCTCCCCAGCACAAGGTGGGAGCCAGCGGGGGGCTGAGAAAGGAGCCAGAAGCCAGCCTCGCAGGCCCCGCTCCCCAGCCGCAGCGCCGCTCCCCCAGCAGGAAGGCTCCTCGGCGCAGTGACAAAGCACGTGCCTTCCTCCCGGCACGAGCAGAGCCTCACCTGTAGGGGCAGGCCGCCCCCGTCGGGGGCACCGTGGCCAGGTTGTCCCGCCGACCGGGCACCAGGTATCCCCAGCCGTGCCGCTCTGAGAAGTGCAGGGGGAAGCCGTCCCAGGTCAGCGCCATGAGCTTGGGGGTGACGCGCATCTGCAGGCTGAGGAGGCTGGGGCCCGGGGTCCATGCAGGGTCATCTAGCCGGGGACAGAGCTTCCGGTACCACCTGTGCCCCCCGGAGGAGAGGTGTCATGACTGCAAGGAAGGCTCTCTCCCCTTGAGCGACGTGCTCCACCCTCCCTCCAAGGCCCGGGGCCCAGCCTACATCGCCTCCCTCTCCCTCGGGGAAGTGGCCGGAACCCCCGTGGAGCCGCAGATTAACTGAAAGAGCGGCTGCGCCAGTTTGCCCCAGGGGCTACGCGTGCCCAGGACAGTTCCTTCATTAGTGCCACTGGCCACAGCAACAAGCAGATCTGCCCTGCGCCTCCCCCTCCCCCACCCCACCCGCCTCGGTTCTCATGACACTCCAGGGCCATCAGTTCTGTCTCTCACTTGCTGGTCACCCTGGTTGCCCCTATTCTCCCAACTCTGCCCCTCTGTGCGGCTCAAGTGAAGGGTCACCTCCATAAGGAAGCCTTCCCTGATTACCCCAGGCAGTCAGACACTCAGCTGGATACAGACGCCAGCTGCACCAGCTGGTCTGCGTGCCTGGCAACTCAGGGTGAAGGGGCCCCGGGAAGGAGGAGCTGTGATCCCATCTGCACCCCCAAAGCCGCCGGGGTGGCACACAGCAGGTGTCAGGGAGCCGGGCGGAGGGAACTAGCTGGGAGCAGGAACCAACAGCAGCCCACCCCCCCTGTGCTGGGCCCGGAACAGGGCATCCTGGGATGGGAAGGGGGCAGGGCTCACCCAGGGTGCCCGGGCAGGTGCTGGGGCCGCTTGGGCAGGAGCTCCGTGGTCCCCTTCAGCTGCTCCAGGCGGGCGCGGGCCATGCCAGCGCGCTGAAGCTCCTCCTCCTCACTGGGGGGGCCGGGGTCTGCGGCGGGAGGGGCACCATCGGACCCGGAAGGCCTCTCAGGCCTGCCGCCGCCTGAGGCAGGAGCCGCGCTTTCCCAAGGCCCGTCTCTGCCACCTCCTGCCACCTCCTGCCGAGCCCCAGCGCCCCACCTTCCTGATCCTTGGCATCTCCAGGGGCCTCAGCAGCCTCGGTGGGCACGTCGCCGGCGGCAGCCGGCTCCTTCTTCACCCTCTTCACCTTCTTCTGCTTAAACTCCTGCAGATCCCACTCCAGGTCCCAGAGCCAGGGGTCGTCTTTGTACCTGCGAGGCCAGGCCGCCAGGGCAGCGCTGAGGCCAAGTCCAGAGCCAGCCCCGCCCGGACCCCCGGGTCCCGCCCGCCCAGGCCGGCACCTCTCTCCCGACAGCAGCTGGCAGGCGTCGTTGGCCAGGTCCATCAGCGACTTCTTCATCTCCCGCTGCAGCTCCTCGTAGGTGCTCTGCGCCTCTGCCAGGTAGCGCTCCCAGTTCTGGTTGACGGGCAGGTAGGAGACGCCCATCTCCAGCATGCCGGCCAGAGTCACCGGGTGCGGACACCTGGGGGCAAACGCCAGGGCTGCCGTGAACGATCCCGGCAGGAAGGCTGCAGCGCGATCCCCGTCCCGTGCAAAGCTCAGCTCTGCAGCCGCACAGACGGGGTCCACACCCCAGCTTCGCCGCTCCGGCCACAGGCCCGGCAATTGCTTCACCGGAGCTTCGCTCGGTCCCTTCATCATAAAATGGATTCGGTCAGGTGCTCCGTACCGACGGGCACGTCTGAGAAAGGTGCTGCTCGGTGAGTGTCTGTGCGGACACGGCAGACACCCACAAACCTGGATGGTCCAGCCCTGCCCACCTGGGCCCTACACACAGCTCCGGCCCCGGCTCCAGAGCCGGGCAGCGCCTTACTGCCCTGAAGGCTGGAGGCCACGCTCACACAATGGCAGCCTTTGTGCACTGAACATCTTAACACAGAAAAGACACAGGAAAGCCCTAGCCGGTGTGGCCCAGTGGAGCGTCAGCCTGGGTTCAAGTCTGGTCAAGGGCATGTACCTTGCTTGTAGGCTCGATCCTGACCCTGGTTGGGGCAGGTGCAGGAGGCAACCAATAGATGTGTCTCTCTCTCTCACATCGATATTTCTCTGAATCTCTACTCTTTCTAAAAATCAATGGGAGAGTACCCTCCGGTGAGGATTAACAACAAAAAAAGATTCAGTAAAAACAGAATGAAAGATAAAGCATGTGTTTGTGCAGATGACAAGATACTATGTAGCTAGCGAGAACCCTAAAGATTCAACACTCAAGCTGGGTCTGGCTGGGCATGACTGACCACACGGACCGAAGCCCTGAGCATGGATCTGGGTCGAGTGGGTGCTTAAAAAAGGGGAGCACGCGCAGAAGCTCCAGCACAGCCCTCAGCCGCCCTGCAGGACCTGCAGAAACCCCGAGTGCAGGGCCCCGGCGGCCCCCCCAGAGAGAGCGGCTCCCATCTTTCAGCCCAGAACGGCCCCTCGCCCCGATGCCCGCGGGCCGGGCGCCGGGCCACGCTCACCTCTCCAGAAAGAGCGGCAGCTGCTGCTGAAAGACCTCGTAGGTGGCCCACACGTCCTGGGCACAGTACTGCATCAGGTCCTGGCACGGGCGACAGGAAGGCGCTGGGTGGGCAGCCGTCCCACTGCCACCGCCAGGCTCAGGGTCAGGTCGGGCGCGACGCTCTGGGGGTCGGCGAGGGCTCGGCCAACCCCTCCCCGGGGCCCCCCGCGCCCCCTACCTGGAAGTTCTCGCGGACGTCCTTCATGCTGCCCTTGACAAAGAGCTCGCGAGGCTCCTTCTCTAAGGGCGGCCCCCCCACGTACAGGCCGTGCACGTCCGCCAGGTTGTTGACACTGCTGATGTCCAGCCAGTCCCAGGAGGAGATCTGAGGGCGGGCAAGGGACCGGGGGCTCAGCTGGGCCTCAGCCTGGGGAGGGCGGTGAGGGGGTCCCCAGCCCCCCCGCGGCGTGTCCTCACCGCTGGGCCGTTGCCTCTGCCCTGGGACTTCTGGGCTCGCTGCACGACCTGCCGGGCCTTGTGCTTGCCCCGCTTGGCTGCCATCCACAGGCTGCGCTGGAAGCTGCTCAGCCCCGAGATGGCCATGTGCATGCTCATGGTGTCCAGGAAGCGCATGCGGGAGCCCTGAGGACAGGCTGCGGCTGAGCGCCCGCCGCCCGGCTCCCACACAGCGCCCTCCCCGTCACACAGCTTCCCACCCGTCATGCCTGTGCAGCCTGGACCTGGACCTGTGAGGGGCCGGCCCCCCACATCTAGCCGTCCTGACGGTGCAGACCTGGCTCCATCCCCACGCACAGTCCTCCCTGGCATCCAGCACAGCTCGGAGGGGCACCCCGGCACAGCGTGGCCAGAGCAAGGCCTGCTGGGCTATCAATCGCAACCCAGCCCCGCCACTCACAAGCTCCGGGGCCTGGGCACATGGGCAGGGCTGAGGCTGCATCCCCTGCGCTGCCCTTCTCCCGGGCTGGCGGGAGAACACAGCGATCAGGCGTTTTCATAAAGCTACGACTTGTCACAACTAGCCCTGGCCGGTGTGGCTCAGTGGAGAGTGCATCGGCCTACAGACTGAAGGGTCCCATGTTGGATTCTGGTCAAGGGCACATGCCTGGTTGCAGGCTCAATCCCCAGTAGGGGGTGTGCAGGAGGCGCTGATGGATGATCTTCTCTCATCATTGATGTTTCTCTCTCTCTCCCTTTCCCTTCCTCTATGAGAGTGGTTCTCAACCTTCCTAAGGCCACGACCCTTGCATACAGTTCCTAATGGGGTGGTGACCCCCAACCATGAAATTTTGCTACTGTTACGCATCATGATGTAAATATCTGCATTTTCCGATGGTCTTAGCAACCCCTGTGAAAGGGTCATTCAACCCCCAAACGGGTCGCGACCCACAGGTTGAGAACCGCTGCTCTATGAAATCAATAAAAATATGTTTTTAAAGAAAATCATTTTTTAAAAAAAGTTAAGAATTGTCACAACTGTACACCAGTCACGTGTCTGACAGGCCCCTGAGAGGCTGCTGTTCCCTCCCTCCTTCCACGAAGGACACCCTGGGCCACGGCTGTGAGGCCCGGAGCCTGCAGAGACCCCGCTGACTCTGCCATGCCACACGAGGAGCCATCTGCCCTGTGACAGCCAGCCCGGCGACAGGCTGGTGGGCAGCGTGTCCCCCATCACCGCGACCAGGGCTCCCAGCCCCCACGCCCGCCGCTGCGCTGGCCCCAGATCCTCACCTGGATGCGGTACTGCTCCCTGATGTGGGCCCGGTCAAAGGACACGTTGTGCCCCACCACCAGCTGCTCCTGCCCGGCCTGCTGGGTGGGGCCGGCGCTGGCCGGGGCCTCCAGGGGGATGAGGTCAGCCGGCGACAGCTGGCTGGTCCAGGAGTAACGCTCTTCCACCAGCCGCCGGCTGCACCAGGAATACCTGCGGGAGAGGGCAGGCAGGTTCACAGACAGGCTCCAAAGTTCCTCCCCACGGCACCCACTGCCCCCCGTGGCCAGGCCACACCAGCAGCTGGGCCACCAGCGAGCCCCAGTGGGTGTCCTAACCCTCACAGGGCGAGGCCAGTGGGACAAGGCGGGTTTGTGTTGGGGGTGGTCGCAAAAGCCCTGTCCCCCTGCAGGGAAGGATGGTGCCCGCGCCACAGCACGGGGTCCGGGTTCGGCCCACGCTCGGTCCGGTGTGCACCGACCCTGACCGCGAGCCTCAGGGGCTTCAGAAACGTCCTCCCCCCTCATGTCTGTGAACAGGCAGCTCAGCGCCTGAGAGAAGCAACCTGGATAAAGCCACAGTGGAAATTGGGGGGATTTGTCTGCTTTGTTTTTAAATACGTTTTTATGGATTTCAGAGAGGAAGGGAGAGAGAGGAAGAAACATCAGTGATGAGGGAGAATCACTATGGGCCGCCTCATGCACGCCTCCTCCTGGACATGCAGCTCGCAACCCAGGCATGTGCCCTGACCGGGAACTGAACGTGACCTCCTGGTTCATAGGTCAACATTCAGCCACCGAGCCCCGCCGGCCAGACTGTGAAAGTGGCAAAAAAAGAAGAAAAGACAAATGCTGCATTCCCAAAGGGGCTGAGTCACCCGGCAGCTGAAACGATTCTGAAGGATGAGAGCAAGCCCACGCCGGCATGGTTCCCAACCTTCCTCACGCCGTGGCCCTTTAACACACTTCCTCCTGTGGTGACCCCAGCCACTAAGTTATTTTCGTTGCTGCTTCATCACTGTACCTTTGACACTGTTGTGAATCGTAAAGTAAACATCTGTGTTTTCCGATGGTCTCAGGGGCCCTGCTAGTGGTTCAACCTGTGGGTCCGTGCCTCTCGGAGCCGCCTCGCTCAGCGAGAGCAGCGAGGAAATGTCTGCCCTGCGCGGCTGGGCATGCGCAGATGGCCGCTGAGGAAGCGCACACAGAGGATGCCCAGGGTCAAGGCCGGTCAGCATCAGAGTGAGTGACGAGGCCACATGTGCGGCTGCCACAGCGGCCAGCGCTCCCTGTCATCCTGAGGAGAGGAGCAGGGTAACCTGCCAACAGCCTCCACAGACAGGTCGGGGGGGAAAGGAGGGTCAGCGGTGCGAGTCCCCCCGGTCAGCCTGGTGAAGCCAGCTCCCACGCCAAAGGGTGGAAAGACGCTCAGGGAGTCCAGCTGGAAACCTCCGCTTCCGACGGAACGCGTGAAACCACGCAGAGGAAGGCCGAACAACGGAAAATGTTTGCAGCTAGCACAGCGGTTGGCAAACTCATTGTCCACAGAGCCAAATAGCAACAGGACAATGACTGAAGTTTCTTTGGAGAGCCAAATTGTTTAAACTTAAACTTCTTCCAACGCCACTTCTTCAAAAAAGACTCACCCAGGCCGTGGTATTTTGTGGAAGAGCCACACTCAAGGGGCCAGAGAGCCGCATGTGGCTCTCGAGCCACAGTTTGCTGACCACCAGCTAGAACTATGACACAAACTTTGGTTGTAATAAAAAGTCATACTGGCCTGACCGGTGTGGCTCAGTGCTTGAACCTGGAGGTCAAGGTTGGATTCTCGGTCAGGGCACATGCCTGGAGCTGTGCTCAATCCCCAGTGGGGGCGAGCAGGAGGCACCCGATCAAAGATTCTCTCTCACTGAGGTTTCCATCTCTCCCTGCCTCTCTGAAATCAGTAAAACACACACACACACACACACACACGTATATTACACATCATAATTAAAATGCCAAGAGCAAAAGAAGCAAAAGAAAAAGACAAAAGGAAAAAAAATATATATATATACATATATACATTTTTTTTTTAAGTCATACTGGTGACAAGATTCAGGTTGATAGCTGGGCAGAGAGCCACCTGAGTATGAATTTACTTGTGATTTTATTTTTATTTTTTTTAATATATTGATTCTTACAGAGAGGAAGGGAGAGGGATAGAGAGTTAGAAACATGGATGAGAGAGAAACCGATCGGCTGCCTCCTGCACACCCCCTCCTGGGGATGTGCCCGAAACCAAGGCATGTGCCCTTGACCGGAATCGAACCTGGGAACCCTCAGTTCGAAGGCCAACGCTCTATCCACTGAGCACACCAGTTAGGGTTTACTTGTGATTTTAAAAGCAGTCAAAACACAAACACCTTTGGTAAATTTAAGACAGGTCAGAACCAGTGCCGCTAACGCTGTCTTAGATGCGCGCTGGCGGCCTGGGGAACGTGCCTCCAGTCTGAACCCCAAGCCCTGACCTCCACGGCTGCCGAGGCTTCCCCGCCCCGGGAACGGAGGGCGGGCCGGCTCCCTGGTTTTCCTGACACAGCCACGAGCCGGGACGGGCCCAGGCGGAGAGCAGACTTCTGGGATGGCCCCAGGAAGCACCCACCCCACCACGCACACCCTCGGGAGAGGGCCGGTGTCAGTCAGACCTCTGTGCCCACCACCACGTCCCCAGGAGGAAGGACCCACGCAAACCGAGCAGCGCCCCCAGGCCCCTGGCGAGATGGAGCAAGAATGGGAGGCGGTGGCGGCAGGGGAGAAACAAGGGAAAAGTTCCGAGAGGAAGCGGAAGGGCACAAGGGCTTCCGTTACATTATCTCAACACCAGCCTTTTCTTGCCAACGGTTTCCTACTTTCCTTTCAGCCGCTGCGGCCTCTGACCTCCAGCGGTGGACGGTGTCCCCTCTCCCCTGTGTGAGCACCGAGCTCCACGAGCACCAGATGCTCGTCTTAGCTAGAGCTCAACCCGGGAGACATCGCCCCGTACCGCCTGCTCTTCCTGCCACTCCCGCCTCTCCCCTCCCTCAGCCACGGCTCCCCGTTTCCAACTGCATATTTAACACTTCGCAGCTTGCTTCACAAAGGAGTCGCTTCCAGTAGAAATAAAGAAACTGCCAACTTTTTTGCTGGCCAGGCCCGCAAGCATGCAGGCTGCAAACTGTTTAAATTGTGGAAAGAGGATGGAAAAGGGGAGGGACAGTCCTGCCTTCACTGTGTGAGAAACACTTAGGAAGTTGTTTAAAAAGAAAAGGGACAAAATTAAAGTAACAAAAGAAAAGATTAGATACACCTTTGGGGGGAGGGGGAGGGGCGGGGAGCATGCCTGCTTGGGAGGCTGAGGCGTAGCTCAGGGGGATGCTACCTCCAGGAAACACTGGAAATGGGGTGGGGGTGGGGTGTCTGGCATTTAGGGGAGCAGCAAGGATGCTAAATGTCAAGGACAGTCCCTCCAAAGGGAGATCTCTCCTTCCCGGTATCCCCCGAATAGAAACACTGTTCAGCTGTCTTAGCGGAACCCTCGGGGAGCCAGCAGGAGAGGGAAGAGCCACCCACCCGGGGATGCGGGCTCCGGGAATCCCCGGGACAGCCCTCGACTGGTCCTCACACACCCCGTCACCACCTGCATCTGCTGGGGTTTGTGGCCTCTCCTTCGCTCCTGGAAAGTTGGGGTCAAGCCTATTTCACTATTCTTTAAAAATATTTTCATTGACTCCAGAGAGGAAGGAAGAGGGAGGAAGAGGTAGAAAAACATCAACGATGAGAATCATCCATTGGCTGCCTCCGGCCCACAAGGCGGCAGGCGCCCTGGCCGGATGGAGCCACAACCTCCTGGATCAGAGGTCAGCGCTCAGGCCCGGAGCCACGGGCAGCGCAAGCCTTTGTGGTGGGGCTCAGGGCGCAGCCGCAGTCCCCACAGAAGCGCCACCCGGCACCCGGTGGGGGCTCAGTGAAGGCTCACTGATCACTGAACCCAACTAGTCAGGCGGCATCAGGTCCCCCAACCGCACGCAGCCGCACTCACCAGGCCGAGGGGGATGTGGCCACCGCCAGCGTGGGGCAGGTTCCCTCTGCCAAGCAGACCTCCACGTCGAACACCAGGGCCCGCTCCTCGGGGATGGCCACGGGTTCGGCCTCCCCCGCGGGGCCGTACCGGGTCCAGCCCGCCGCCCAGGCCCAGCGCGGCGGCC
>PVJN01053882.1:0-13596 GCA_004026805.1 Lasiurus borealis | reverse complement strand
CTTCCTTCAGTTGGTGTGCTTGGGGAAGTGCACCTCCCCTACTTCCTCAGCGGAGGAAATAAAAGCCACCTTTGCCCTTGGGCCAAAACTTGGCCCCTGTGTGAGCTTTTTTCTACTCCGTGGGGATAGCAGACACCAGCTACTCTGCACAGTGCAGGTAAAGCAGTTTCCTATCCGTTATCTCATTCGATTCTCATGCTGATCTGTGATGGAAGTAGAGCAAGTGTCATCCTCATTTTACAGCTCGGAAGTCAAAATCACACACTAGTAAATGAGAGACGGGACTGGGCTTGAACTGTACTACTCTCCATCTCTTGTTTTTAAGTATATTTTATTGATTTTTTACAGAGAGGAAGAGAGTAAGAAACATCAATCAGCTGCCTCCTGCACACCTTCTACTGGGGATGTGCACACAACCCAGGTACATGCCTCTGACCAGAACTGAACCTGGGACCTTCCAGTCCACAGGCCGACACCCTATCCACTGAGCCAAACTGGTTAGCGCTCTCCATCACTTGTTTTTCAGTGATGAGTGCCACCTCTTTCCTGAGCTTTGTTTCCTAAGCCTGGCAAGTGACCTGTCACCTCCACTCTGTTCTTCATTCATGCAAGAATCAAAGGGAAGAAAGAGCCTGAGCCTTGGCCAGGGCAGAGCCTCTTTGATCCATGTGTTCTGATATTTGCTGAGTGATCCCTTTGTGTGAGCTGCCATTAGGGATACAAACATGAGACAAACACGCTCTCTCACAAACTCTCTGCTTTACCATTTCATTGAAGCATACGATTTACCCATTAAGAAAAGTAGCACAAAAGAGATGATACAGGATTAGTTGCCAGCAAGTAGTCCATGCAAATGGAGGCTTCATAGAGGTGACATTACAGCTGGTCCCGAGAAAGAGCGGGCTGGGCGGAGGCAGGGGCCCAGTGTTTCCGGGATCAGGTAGGTGGTCTTATGGATTCAGGGTGTGCAAGGACAGGACATCAAGTTGCTTGCTTTGGCCAGGGGAAGCAATTTGTGTGAGTGGAGATGGCTTTTATAAATGCCCAAAAAAGGCCAGATTTCTAAGGGCCTTGAATGCCAGCAGACATGGAGGAGCCCTTCTGAATGATCTGGCCCTGTAAGCACTTTCCTAGACATTATCTCATTTTCGATTCTCATGCTGATTCCGTGACAAGTAGAGCAAGTGTCATCCTCATTTTGCAGCTCAGCAGTTGAAGTCACACACTACTAAATGAGAGAGGGGACTGGGTTTGCACTGGGGCTTTGCTGAGAAATAAGGTGTTTCTCATCATAGGCTGTGAGGCAATGGCCTCTGACCAAGAGGCAGTGACTGACATGGACTTGACAAGCTCTGTGCTCAGAGCACTGGTCACTCTGCTGTTTGGGGAGAAGCGGGCCTTAGTGGCCACATCCCTGGCCTGGCCTTTTCTGTAGCTGAGTTGGAGTCCCCATCCTGCAGCTGGAATCCATGTGCCCGGTGATGGTACCCAGCTACAGTGGCCTGTTGACTCTAGGCTCACATCATGCCCTTTTTAATTATTTATTTATATTTTATTGATTTTTTACTGAGAGGAAGGGAGAAGGATGGAGAGAAATCTACCTCCTACTGGGGATGTGCCTGCAAACAAGGTACATGCCCTTGACAGGAATCAAATCTGGGACCCTTCAGTCTGCAGGCCAATACTCTATCCACTGAGCCAAACTGGTTAGGGCAGCATACCCTTTTTATATAAAAAGGAAGTGAAACCATGAAGAGACCACCACCATCATAGCAAAGAACAACTAAAGCTCCAACTAGGATCAAAAGAGATCTGATCAGCCAAAACCGGTTTGGCTCTGTGGATAGAGCATTGGCCTGCGGACTGAAGAGATCCAGGTTCGATTCAGGTCAAGGGCATGTACCTTGGTTGTGGGCACATCTCCAGGGTGGGGCCTGCAGGAGGCAGCTGATTGATATCTCTCTCATCGATGTTTCTAGCTCTCTGTCCCTCTCCCTCTCTGTAAAAAATCAATAAAAAAAAGAGATCTGATCAGCCTTCCCAATACCTTAGTTTTTTATTGAAAGCACCTTACTCTCTCCCCTCCTGACTAACCAGAGGTCTTGCCCAAAAGTCCGCATGATCAGATCCATCTCTCTTCTAGATGCTATATTTCAGGATCCAAAGAGGTGTAAAAAAAATCAGCTTCTCTGATAATAAGAAAATTGTTCACAAGTTGTATATCTTCCTCATTGACTGAAAGTACCCTCCAGGAAATCCAGGTATTTCTCGAGCAGTATTCTGGTTGGATCATGTGGAATAACAAATACCTATGACAGTCCTTGTTCTTGAGGAAGTTAAAAGCTTAGAGAAATAAGGCTTCTGTGGTCCTGTGTATGGAGTCTTAAAGCTTCTATAGAGATACTCTAGAAAACCATCACCATTTGGCCTGCTCCCCCTCTAGCATCAGTGAAAGCCCTGTCTGCAGTCAGGAAACCCAGTTAGTGGGACAGAGCCACATGCCATGAATCAGGAAACGGAAGTGTTTTAAGCTATGCTGTGTGTTCCCAAGGAGGTTACAACCTGATCCGAAAGATGAGAGGTTCTATAAATAGTAAAAGGACATCCAGAAATGTCATAGGACAATACGTGATTGTCCCAGGCTAGGAGACTGTGTTGATGCCAGGAGTTAAGAAAATCAGATTCTGGCAGGATGTTAATTTGGGGAGCGCCTTCCTGGATCCTGAATGGCCTGGGGTATGGGGGCCAGAAGAGCAGTTTAGCTAGAGGAATGTCAAAGCTGTTGGGTTTGCCATACATAAATGAAGAGGCTGAACCAGGTTGGTGGAAATGGTAATAGGCTACTTTGGAAAAGGAGGTTTAACAGCACTGGGTGAGGTAGGAGGAGAGATGTGTCAGAGATTTCTGGTCTGCGAGTCTCAGAAAACAGGTCAGAAAGAAATGCCAATTTGGGAGCTGCACAGAGTAAATAGAAAGAAGGCCAAAAACAAACTTTGGGGAATGCTCCCAGTGAGCGTGAGTGGCAAAATAGGACCTGAACTTCCAGTAATTTTCCAACCTCCACACTACTGTTGGCACAGCTGTGGGCATCCCTCCAGCTCCCAGGTAGTCAGGTGAGGTATGGAGGAGGCCATCTTTTTACTGGCACCTTTTAGATATTCATCATTGTTGAAACGACTCAAAGCTCAAGGACACGTAGCCAACCAAGAAATCCCAAGGCCTGAAACCAGTACTTCAGGAAGACCTGGGTTCTTTAAAAGACTCAGCAAGTGGTCTTTTCCACATATATCCAACCCCATCCTGATTTAACAAGCCTTTGTTAAACCTCTATTCACACCCAGCATGATGCTAGATCTTAAGGCAATACATGAGAATTTCAAGACAAACACCCGAGAAAAAATAATCCCAGAAGGCGTAATTAAGTGCAGATAAGTGGAGTGAGATTGACACAGTCGAAGAGTGCAAAGGATATGGAGGCTGTAAGGGAAACTGCCTGAACAAAGGTGTGTGAGAATGAAGTGTGCTGGGTAGCCCAAGGTAAATTCAGATACCACAGGTTTAGGTTATTGAAACAGAAAGCATTGGTTGAAGGAATGCCTTCTGTATTCTGGAGCTTTACTATCATTTATGGCCTCCATCACTTAAAGGAGGTGTTTTAACTCCTGTTATACATGTCCATGGTCAGTGTATATCAGAATTAGGATTCCAGCTTCTATCTGTCCAATATGAAAGCCCATCCTCAGTATACTACATAGATTGGATCTGAGATCTGGGCTGTTTGGATTCTGAGCTGTAGGCAACGAGGCTGTTGGTTAGAGGTTTTAGAGCAAGTTAGTAATAGATTGGGGTTAAGGCAAATCCAGAGGAAGAAAGTAGAGTCATTCAGATGTTCATTGGGTCGCTTAGACTTAGTGGGGTGGGGGTAGGGAGACAAAGGAATGAAAGAAGATAGATAGCATTTCTCATTTATGGGAGGACTATTTAGTTAGTGCCTACTATGTGCAGGCGCTGTTTTATGCACTAGAGAGAGCAGCAGGCAAAACTAAGCCTTTCAGAAGCTGGTTTAACACGTCTAGGAATTGAAGCCATGTGTGTGATTCCTGTGTTGTGTATGCAGCTGAAATCAGAAACCTGGTCTCCTCACAACGCAGTTCAGAATTTAGCATGGCCAACCGTCCCTGCCCCCACTGAGCAGACGACATGTGCTCCTTGCTGTGGGTACAATTAATCCCGCATAGAAGAGCTCTGACAGGCAGAAGACACCTCTGTTTCTGGAAATAACTTGAGGAAAGCCTCCTCAAATGCAGCAGATTAAATAGGCATGAGAAGGTAAGGACAGGCAGGTTAATTGGGGGAAAGTACAATCCCTACAGGTTAGGTTTCCTTGAATGAGTGTGACTTTAACGTTTCCTACAAGGAGAGTGGGAGAGGACACCCCACTGCCAATGTGGAGGGGAATCTTTCCTTCAGAGATCCTAGAACAGAAAAGCCAATTTTAAAGGAAGCCCTTTGACCCTGGCCAGGTAGCTCAGTTGATTAGAACATCCTCCTGACATACCAAGGTTGTAAGTTTGATCCCTGGTCGGGGCATATACAAGAAGCAATGAATGCAAAATAAGTGGAACAACAAATACGTGTGTTTGTGTGTGTGTCTTTCTTTCTCTCTCTCTCTCTTTCCCAATACTTCAGGAAGAGCTGGGTTTGTTAATAGACTCAGCAAGTGGTCTTCCTCGCTCTCTAAAATCAATATACATACATACATACGTACACACATACACACATATATATGTATGTATTTCAGGTTTAGTAATACATTTTTTATTGAAGCATAACATACAGAAAAGTGCACAAATCAAAGAAGTACAGTTGAAATGAATTTCAAACTGAATACACCCATATTAAAATCAATATATATTTTTAAATAAAATAAAGGAAGCCCTTTGAGCCTTAGCCCCTTACTCTTAAATTCTCAAGAGGAATGAAGGTTAGTTTCTAGTTAGAATACTCAACATAGTGCTGCCTCCTGCTGGAAGCGTTCCTTAAAACAGGAAGGAAGCATCATCTCAGAAACAGGCATCCCATTCCATCCGTTTAGGTGAAGGAAACTGCAGGGTGCCATATGCATTCTGGACCTGAGCACACTTCTCCACATTTTCTCAGAATTTGCAACTGGACCCTCATCTCTGAGAGGAATGCTGAGGGAGCTTTGCAGATAGGGTGACGGGAGTGGTATTGCAGTCGGAACCAGGGCTGAGAACACTTTCATTGCTCCCTGGTTTGGGTCAAGCTAATTAGAAACCCGCCTCCTCCCTCCAGCCCAACAGCCTTGCATAGTGCCATATTGCCCTCTGACCTTCAACTCACCAGGTGACTCTCTCCACCACAGAACTCCACCTACCATCTGAGTTTACCTTTTTAGGGCTCTTCTCAGCTCAAACTTCCACCACTAGTTTGCATTTAAATCTTTTCCTAGTCACTCCACTCTATCATGGGAGAAGCAAGATTGCCTTTCTAAAGGACCTTGGGGGCTCTGAGCTGATAAAAAGGCCTCCCTTAGCCTTAGGGTGGGTTCAGATTTGTCTCAGTATCATGGCTATGAATGTAGTCACTTAAGTAATCCCCAGCTCCTGGATAGCTGCAGCTTCTGAGCCCTTTAAGAACCACCAAGAAGCCCATTCACAGCTGTGTTTCCCAGCTGACAAGGGACATTTACAATGTACAAGAACATCCTGGTGTCCTCCATAGCGACATTGACACCCAAATACTCAGTAAGCCTGACAAACTTTGCCACTCTTACTCAATTCACTGGTAAAGTGTGCTAGTGGTGCTGGTCTGATTTTGGGGGAAAGTAGGGTGACTTCATCTCTCCTTCCTTCTGTAGATGGCATCTAACCCAGCCCAACTCTTTTGCACTGCCCAGGGACAAAAGAGGTTTTGTGTGTGGGCGCCTTGTGATGTGTGTGTGCCCTCTGGTCCACCACCTCTATCTAGTCAGTCCTAGTTTGGGGAGGTAACAAACCACAGAGGGACAAGTTAGCACTACTAGTTTTTGCTGTAATCAAGACACAATCGGAAATGCCACTCGATCTTTAGTCCCTCTGTTGATAGGATGTTTTTAAAATCTTTTTTTTTATATGTATTTTATTGATTTTTTTTTCAGAGAGGAAGGGAGATAGAAAGTCAGAAACATCGATGAGAGAGAGACATTGATCAGCCGCCTCCTGCACGCCCCACAGTAGAGATGTGCCTAAACCAGCATCAGACATCCCCCAAGGGGTCCCGGATTAGACAGGGTGCAGACTGGACTGAGGGGACCCCTCCCCTTGTGCACAAATTTCATGCACCAGGCCTCTAGTATTATAAATAAGCATCAGGATTTGTTATGAGTGAAATGACATTCGTCCTCATACAAGTGAACCAAATAGGATTATGGACATCTGGGTCCACAAAAAAATGTTCTCAATTATAACTGAGGACTACTGAAGCCTATACACTCACACAAAAACTGCGCAAAGCAAGATTTCCTAAGCAGGTGACTTTGACATGGGTCTTGATGTAATGGACATGGGCACAAGGAGATGGGAAAAAGCAGGGAAGCAGGCCTAAACCTAGAGAGTAGAGGGGGAGGTGGGATGTGCTGAGAATGGGAGGAGGTGGGATGTCAACAGGACTGGGAGGTCATTCGCTGGGCACTCGTGACCACTGAGCTGAGTCTGAGTTCCCACTGGAAGGCAGTAAGGAGCTTCCTAAGGAAAGATGAGGTGATGCGGAAGTGTCAAAGGACTGGCCAGGATGGACTGGAGTAGGAAAGCCTAACTAGGTAATCCTGGTGAGGAGATACAACTACAAAGAGTGAGAGGCAGTAGACCTGAGGAGCAGCAAGGAAACAGTTAATATCTTGCTCCCTGGCATATGTTGTCAGTTTGGTTCAAATAAACTCTTTAAACAAAACAAAAATTTATTTATTTATTTATTTATTTATTTATTTATTTATTTATTTATTTTTAAGAAACAAAAGTGTGCCGAGACCGGTTTGGCTCAGTGGATAGAGCGTCGGCTTGCGGACTGAAAGGTCCCAGGTTCGATTCTGGTCGGGGGTATGTACCTTGCTTGCGGGCACATGTCCAGTGTGGGGCTTGCAGGAGGCGGCTGATCGATGTCTCTCTCTCATCAATGTTTCTTTCTGTCCCTCTCCCTTCCTCTCTGTAGAAAATTAAAAAAATATATTTAAAAAAAGAAAGAAAGAAACAAAAGTGAGTATGGTAGTGAAAGTAAGGGAAAAGGCAAAGAACAATTTTTGAAAGACTTTACTTCTCATTTGAGCAACACATGGACACTGTTGAACGTTTGAGGAATATAAAGAATAAGCAGTCTTTATAAACCCACCACTCAAGAATAACAACTGTGAGCATTTGAATGCTGTATTTGAGGATGAGAGGAGAATGGGCTCTGTATTTTCACCACCGCCAGACAAATAATTTAGCTCGCAGCTGTCAGCTGTATCCAGTCAGCTTTCTGGCAAGCTGAGTCCTGTGCTGGGGACAGAGAGCTTCCAAAAATGTTTCTCCTGAGTGTCCATCCTAAACTTCCTGCCCAGTGCTCTGTTAATGGTTTTAATTAACTTATCTTCAGAAGGTGTCCCATTGGGTGGATGGATACCTGGCTTTTCCATCCCAGAAATGAGGTCTGGTTCTATCTTAACCTAAAATCTTGAAACTCAAAATATCCTCTTCTCTTATCCGAAACCTCTCTCCATCCCAGTTCCTGCCTTCTCATAGGGACTTCTGGCCGCTTAATTCTCCAGTTTTTCCTGTGCCTCTGCTTTCTCACGTGCCACGGTTAATCATCTGAACTTTCTCTATCTGCTTTGGTTGCCTTTGATCTCGGCCCTTATTTTATCTGCCTGGCAAAACTGAACACTAAGATAAATGTTTCCTTTCATCTTTGCTATTATACTTACGCAGCTTAGTGCTGCTGGAAGGAAGCATGGGAGGTATAAATTGGAGCCACAGTAGATGTGCAGTCTCAGAGTTCCGCCAGGCCTTCACTGCTGGCCACCATGTTTTCCCTTGGCCTCCTGTTTCCCCTTCATAATGACAAATGACATCCTTTTTTTTTTTTAATATATTTTATTGATTTTTCACAGAGAGGAAGGGAGAGGGATAGAGATCCAGAAACATCGATGAGAGAGACATCAATTAGCTGCCTCCTGCACACACACACACACACACACACACCCACTGGAAATGTGCCCGAAACCAAGGTACATGCCCTTCACCGGAATCCAAACCGGGACCCTTGAGTCCACAGGCTGACGCTCTATCCACTGAGCCAAACCGGTTTTGGCACAAATGACATCCTTATTCCTTCCTCATGCTTTCCTCCAACCTCAGATCAATAGATTCCCCCTCAAAAAGGAATATACACACTTTGAATAATTAAAACATACGTAGTTTTTATTTCATTTTCAAAATTGAGCTATCAGCTGTTTAAGTGTGTATACATTTTTTTTTTTTTTGGGGGGGGAGACCCAGTTATAATATACTAGAGGCCCGGTGCACAGATTTGTGCACCACTGGGGTCCCTTGGCCTGGCCTGTGGGGATTGGGCTGAAACTGGCTCTCCAACATCACCCAAGGGGTCCTGGATTGTGGAGGGCACATGATCAGGGCTGGGGAGGGGCCCCAGGAAGTTGCCTGGCTGGGGAGTGACTGCAGGAGGCCTCCAGGGCATGTCCAGCCCGTCTTGCCCAGTCCCTATCAGCCAGACCCCAGCAGCAAGCTAACCTACCAGTCAGTATCTACCCCCTAGTGGTCAGTGCGCATCATAGCGACTGGTCAAATGGACACTTAGCATATTAGACTTTTATTATATTGGACAGGCAAATGACAGACTCAGTTAAGGAAAAGCGGCTTTCTCATAGATTGTAAAAGACAACAGACAAGCTCAGTTAAGGTAAAGATTGACCCTTGTCATGGAAAATACTGGTCAAGGACATGACTAGCCTCCATGACTCACTTTTAGTTAGGACAGTGGTCGACAAACTGTGGCTCACGAGCCACATGCGGCTCACGAGCTGCGGTTTGCCGCTCTGTTGACTAATGAGTTTGCCGACTCTCGATTTCAATAATTACAGGCTGTTGTTGTTCCTTGTGATTAAGCCCCTATCCAGTGGTCGGCAAACTCATTAGTCAACAGGGTGGCAAACCTCGGTTCCCAAACCGCAGTTTGCCGACCACTGGTCTAGGTCTCCACTAATTGATTGGCTGGCTCTGCTAGGTTTGATCAAGCAATTGAATCGATTCCCCCTCACCCAGGAACTGACTTTTCAGGCCATTTCACTGTGGACATTCCCTTTTGCTGAGACCCACTTTACTTGCTGAGACCACATTCCATTATCTCTCCCCTCCGGACCTGCACAGAGAATTCTCTGCTCAGAAAAACCCCGGCAAAAGTCCTTTACAAACCACTGACTCCCATCACTGGGTGCTGGAGCCCTCTGGGGCTCAGCCACCTGGTGGGGATGATCAAATAAATTCATAATCCCTCACCATTCTGGCCTCCTGCATTCCTCCTTCAGCCACCCAACAGGCTCCAGTGGGTCATTATCCAATGCGGTTGCTTGTCTGGCTTTGCTGCTTTCCTGAGCCTGGATCTGAAATACAACTGAGGCCTCTATCTCTAAAGAAGGTCAGGGGTCCAAGCTGCATGGCCAGCGATAGCTAGGGAAGGAAGGTCACCCTGGGAGCAAGGCCCCACCCTACATTTGTCCTTTGGCACCCCGGGCTTTTCAGCCTGGTGACCTTCTGTACCTGACCCATCATCCTTGCTCTGCTCATGTGTGTCTAACTGCCTACAACACACCTGTCTATGCACTCATTAGTCGATTCTTGTATGTGCCCTGACCTGCAACTTTGGCTTATCAGGAAGAAGCTCTAACTAACTGAGTTACCCAGCCAGAGCCCAATATTTTTAAAAAAATAATCTATCCCCACTGTATCAGAGAACATATTTGCAAATGTTATCACTGATAAAGGTTTAATCTCCAATAACTACAGGCAACTTACACAATTTAATAAAAGGAAGATAAATGATCCAATAAAAAAAAAAGGGGGGGGGGAAACGAACCGGAACCGGTTTGGCTCAGTGGATAGAGCATCGGCCTTCGGACTTTAAGGTCCCAGGTTCGATTCCCACCGGGGGGCACATACCTTGGTTGCGGGCACATCTCCAGTGTGGGGCCTGCATGAGGCGGTTGATCGATGTCTCTCATCGATGTTTCTGACTTTCTATCCCTCTCCCTTCCTCTCTGTGGAAAATCAATTATATATATATAATGTTTTAAAGATTTTATTGATTTTTTACAGATTTTTCTATCCCTCTCCCTTCCTCTCTGTGGAAAATCAATAATAATATATATATATATATATATGTATATATATATATATATACATATATATTAAAGATTTTATTGATTTTTTACTGATTTTTCTATCCCTCTCCCTCTCTGTGGAAAATCAATAATATATATATATATTTTAAAGATTTTATTGATTTTTTACAAATCAATAATATATATATATATATATTTTTTAAGATTTTATTGATTTTTTACAGAGAGGAAGGGAGAGAGACAGAAAGTCAGAAACATCGATGAGAGAGAGACATCGATCAGCCGCCTCCTGCAGGCCCCACAGTGGAGATGTGCCCGCAAGCAAGGTACGTGCCCCCGATGGGAATCGAACCTGGGACCTTTCAGTCCGAAGGCCGATGCTCTATCCGCTGAGCCAAACCCGTACCAGCAAAATATATTTTTTAAAAAAGGGAAATGAACCTAAATAGAATCTTTTCAAAAGAAGACAGAAGGAAGGCCAAGAGACACAAGAAAACGTGCTCAAAGTCACTAATTATCCTAGAGATGCAAATCAAAACGACAATGCCATACCATCTCACACCTGTCAGAATGGCAATCATCAACAAACGACAAGTGTTGGCGAGGATGCGGAGAAAAAGGAACGCTTGTGCACTGCTGGTGGGAATGCAGACTGGTGTAACCACTGTGGAGAACAGTATGGAGTTTCCTCAAAAAACTAAAAATGGAACTCCCACTTGACCCAGTAATCTCACTCCTAGGAATATATCCTAAGAAACTAGAAACACCAATCAGAAAGGATTTATGCACCCTATGTTCATAGCAGCACAATTTACAATAGCTACAATTTGGAAACAGCCTAGGTGCCCCTCAGCAAATGAGTGGATCAGGAAACTATGGTACCTACACAATGGAATGCTATGCTGCCATTAAAAAGAAGGAATTCTTACCATTTGCAGCAACCTGGATGGAACTGGAGAGCATTATGCTAAGTGAAATAAGCCAGTCAGTGAAAGAGAAATACCACATGATCTCACTCATTTATGAATAATAAACAACATTGTAAACTGATGAACAAAAAGATAGCCACAGACTGTCAAATTATAGTGGGAAGGTTAGGGAGAGGTGGGGTAGGTCAGAGTTCAACTGAAGGACTTGTATGCATGTATATGAGCATAACCAATGGACACAAGACACTGGGGGGTTAGGGCATGCATAGGAGTTGGGGGGGGGGCAATAGGAAGACATGTACACATGTAATAACATTAATAAAAATAAATTAAAAAATAATAAACTGATAGGTAATTCAATTAGGTCCTCCTTCAATTTTGTCAAAAACTCTTTGAGAAATCAAGTATCTACAAAATTTCATTTGTGTGTCTGGCATCCCAGAGGTCTGTACACCCTGGGACAATACATCACAGTGAGATCAGATGCAGGATTGGAGAGAAGTAGGTTTTTGTTTGTTTGTTTTTTGGTAAAGTGGGACAAAGGCTTATTATCCTGGGGCAACTTTTTGGAAATTAGGTTGTAAACATTAATTTCCTGAAGTCTGTCCTGGTCTGAATAGGGTTTGTATTCTGTTTGCAGGCCTTGACTCTGAATGATTCCACTCCAATAACTCCACCCACCAACTTTGTAGCTGATTCCTCACGTTCTTACCGTTAGAGCAGTGGTTCTCAACCTTCCTAAGGCCGAGACCCTTGCATACAGTTCCTCATGTGGTGGTGACCCCCCAACCATGAAATTTTGCTACTGTTATGCATCGTGATGTAAATATCTGCATTTTCCGATGATCTTAGGCGACCCCTGTGAAAGGGTCATTCGACCCCCGAAAGGGTCGTTTGACCCCCAAAGGGGTCGCGACCCACAGGTTGAGAACCGCTGCTTTAGATTATACCTGTTCCTTTCTCTAAGGACCGAGCCTCTCAAAACTCTTAAGCCTCCCTAACTTTCCAGCTTCATTTTCCTCCCCTTACACTAATACGCGGCTTGCAGCTCCTGGAACACATCAGCGCTTCTTGCCTCCGCTGCCTGGAACCTCCATCCACACCCCCTCCCTGGCCCTGGGTTCAGGCTGTCCAGGCTCCCATTTCCAGAGGCCGCTCGACAACGTGAGCCAAGTGGCAGATGATTAGGGTGGTGGACTGTTTCCAGGACGGAGCAGTCAGCGGTCGTCTTCTGGAAGACATTTCCCACACTGAAAGGTGAGAAACGGCGGAAACCGGTTTGGCTCAGTGGATAGAGCCTCAGCCTGCAGACTGAAGGGTCCCAGGTTCCATTCCAAGGGCATGTATTCTGGTTGCGGGCACATCCCCAGCAGGGGGTGTGCAGGAGGCGCCTGATGGATGTCTCTCTCTCATTGATGTTTCTAACTATCCCTCTCCCTTCCTCTCTGTAAAAAAAAAATCAATAAAATATACTTAAAAAAGAAAAAGAAAGAAAGGTGAGAAACGATGGCAATGCACACCCCAGCGTTCCAGGCGGTAGGCAGCCAGGGTTCTCAAAACATCTCACCCGCGCGGTTAATTCCAGTTTTAGCCACGAATAGGCGCAGCATCCGCCCCCCCAATTGGAGTAAGTGCGAGAGGAACCCCCACTAATATGTTAGCCTTCGCCTAGCTTTGCTGGTGGCTAGCCACGCCTCGGAGCCCCGCCCACTTCTGTCAGTCCCGGGATCTTAAAGGGGCCCGGGAGCGCGCCTGACTCAGGCAGCGAGCGGGGCCCACCAGGAGCCTTTACTATTTGAAGACGACAGGGGCAGGCTGCAACTCGCGCGAGACGGACCGCGTATTCTCGCGAGAAGTCCAGGAGGCGGCCGTGATGGCGGCGGCGGGAACTGCACCCGGACCCGGAGCGGGTACAGGACCTGGCCCAGCAGCGGCCGCCAATGCAACAGCGACGGAGGAAGGGGAGGCGAAGCCGGCGGTAGCAGCAGCAGCAGCCGCCGCTCCAGCCGGGGAGGGGCCGTCTGCTGCTCCAGCGGCGGAGCCCGGTTCCGGCGAGGCCGAGAGCGGGTAAAACGCCCAGCAAGCCGCTGCAGGACGCGGGGAGGGAGGCCCGCCCCTCCTGGAATCCCGCGGCTCCCGGGAGCCTTCCCGCCCGCCCGCCCCACCCCTTCCGAACGTGGGCCCTGCCGCCAACGGCTCGCCCTGCCCCCTTCGGCCCGTAGTCCCACCCGCCGCTTGGCCCGCCCCCTCTGGACTGGCCCTCAGACTACGCCC
>PVJN01053881.1:0-13597 GCA_004026805.1 Lasiurus borealis | reverse complement strand
GACCCTAAACCTCAGCTACCAGCCTCAACCTTCAAAATCACACTCAACATTCAGATCCCAACTTCAGAGCCAACCATCACATTTCTAAACCCAAACCCCAGGCCAAACCCTGGAACTTGGACCCCAGTATCAGGGAGCATGAGACCCAAATCTCTAATCTAAATATCCAAACTCAGACCCCAGCTCTGCACACCCGACTATCAACCCGAAACGCCAAATCATATCCCTCTACTTCAGGCCTCAAACTTAACCTAAATCTCAGACTACACTTCCTACCCTGAAACTCCGGTCTTTAACTGCAGACCCGCAGCCCAGGCCCCAGCCTTCTACGAGGGTTACACAGGTCCCTGAACCCCCCTTTGGTTCTGGGCTTGTCTGGAACCACAGTGATCATTTTTCCTGGCTTGTCTGCAGGCTATGTGACTGGGGGCCATGTCCTCCGCCTCTTCCATGGACACATGGATGAGTGTCTGACCATTTCCCCCGCTGACAGCGATGACCAGCGCAGGTCTGGATGGGGGACAAGAGGGCATGGGGTTTCAGGGTGGGGGCAGGGAGGAGTGCCAAGGTCAGTTGGGGGGCTAGGGCCCTAGGGGAAAAGATCAGATTCTGGACGACTGGAACCTGAACTCCTGACCTCCCTCTCCCCTGTCCCCAGACTTGTCCACTATGAGGGGGGAGCTGTGTGTACCCATGCCCGCTCCCTCTGGAGACTGGAGCCTCTGAGAATCAGGTGGGGGCATTGGGTTGAGCTGAGGGAAGGGTCTGGGCCTGGGAGGAGGGGTCTGGAGGGGACAAGAGGGGAAAACCAAAGAAGAGATTCGAGAGTTTTGAGGGGAAATCTGGGGAGTCCAAGAGGGCAATGAAGTCCTCAGGGTCCTTGAATCCTGGAGGAAAAGGGGGTCTTGGGGCTGTGGGGGTGCTGAGGGAGAGGTCAGAGGGTTCTGAGTGAAAATGTGGGGGAGTGGAGAGGGATAAGATGACAGGTCTGGGAAAACTGGGGGCACTAGGGACATCTGGGGAGCCAAGAGGAAGCTGTGAAGGCCCGAGAGGAGATGATTAGGGTTCCTGAGTGTTTTGGCTCCTTAGCTGCTTTCAGGATTGGGGGATTCTAAGAAAGATTTGCAGAAAAGTTGGGGCATCCTGGAAAGGGGCTGGGGCTTGAGGAAGTTTGAACTAAGACCACGGTCTCCAGGGGAGGATCGGGGCTGGTCTCTGACCATCTTGCCCTCACCCTCCTCAGCTGGAGTGGGAGCCACCTTCGCTGGGGCCAGCCACTTCGCATCCGCCATGTCACCACGGGTCGGTACTTGGCACTCACTGAGGACCAGGGTCTGGTGGTGGTTGATGCCAGCAAGGCCCACACCAAGGCCACCTCCTTCTGCTTCCGCATCTCCAAGGTCAGTGGGGTCAAAGTGCCCTCCCTCACCTGGAGCCCCAAATTCCATCTCAACATTCTCTCCGTGGGGCTCCCCTACTACCTGCACAGCAGAGGAGCTAACCACTGTCCCCCGCCCCTGCAGGAGAAGCTGGATGTGGCCCCCAAGCGGGACGTGGAAGGCATGGGTCCCCCTGAGATCAAGTATGGGGAGTCGCTGTGCTTTGTGCAGCATGTGGCCTCAGGCCTGTGGCTCACCTATGCTGCTCCGGACCCCAAGGCTCTGAGGCTGGGAGTGCTCAAGAAGAAGGTGGGCACCTGGCAAGGAGAGAAAGGAGACAGGGCGGGAGAAGGGGTTCGTGCTTGAGCCTTCAACATATCAGGGGTTTGAAGACAGGATGAGAGAAAGACACAAGATTGAAAAAGAGGGAAAAATGAAGAGAAATATATATTGTTAATACACATGGAAAGGAAGAGAGAGCGAAATATAGAGACAGGGAAAGGCATAGATAAAAACAATATGGAGACAGAAAAATAGAGAAAGACAGAGATGGAAAAGACAGAGTGACAAGCAGACGGAGAATGACATTCAACAAATTAATGAGTACCCAAGTTGTTTTGGATGTGTGTGTGTGTTGGGGGGAAATATAGGCCAGCTTTAGAGACTTGTTCCCAGTCCCCCGCCCCTCATTGCTCAGAACTAGTGAATAAACTGCTTCTAATGAAGTATGTGGCTATATAAGTGAAGAGAGGGAAAGCTACTTTTGACAGAGGGAAGAACATGTGTAAAGGCCCTGGGGTTGGAATGAGGTTGGTTTGTTGCAATAACAGAAAGAAAATGCAGTTTGGCTAGAGCAGAGGGAGCGAGGGGCAAGTAGAGGGGCAGGTGAGGTCAGAGAGAAGACGGGAGCAGGCCGGGTAGGGCCTTGCGGTGATGGGGAGGATCCTGGCTTTTACCTTTACATTGCATGAGATGGAGCCACGGGGTGTTTTGGTTCCTTAGCTGGTTTCAGGAACAGATTGTGTGTGGTGGGAGTTGGGTGCAGAGCTGGAGTAGAAAGACCGGGAGGAGATTGCTGGTAGGGTATAGGTAGTAGATGACAGAGGATATGACAGGACAGGTTGGGGACTGTGGAGTAAGGAAACATGATGAATTCTGGTCACATTTTGAGGGTTGAGCCAACAGGATTTTCTGACAGATTGAGTATTGGGATGAGAGAGATAGGGGTTGGGAGTGATGCTATGATTTTTACCCTGAGCAACCAAAAGGATGGAAGAGCCATTAACCAAGTTAGGAAGAGTCAAATGTCAGCTCAGGAGGACAGGAATCTAAAGTTTTAGCTCCAATGTCTGTAACAGAGTCACTCAATAAAGACCCACTGAGTGAATGAGTGGGAAGACTAGGGAGGCACCTGTTTGCAAAAGGAACAAGGTTTGTCGTTGAAAGCATGAATGGAGGAGTCCCAGCCACAGGACTAGAGGTCAGCTCAGGGGAAAGCCGGCACTGTGATGGCTGTGTTCACAGAAGGTGCCGGGCATTCTGTCTGGCACATACTAAGTTTGGGGAGCTGCTATAGTGCTCTGATGGGGGAATGTTAAGGCATTAGCAGATACAAGTAGAGAGGGTCAAGAAAGAGACAGGGAAAAACAGAGAAGGAGAGACAGGGAAAATGAGACCAAAATGTGCAATAGAGATAAGATATAGATAAGGGGAGAGAGAAAGAGAGAGAGAGAGAGAGAGAGAGATGGACAGATAGAAAAAAAGAGGGACAAAGACAGAGAGAGACAGAGATGAAAGGGAAAAGACAGAATGAAAGACAGAATCAGATAAAGAGGGATGGAGGGGAGGACTGGCAGAGATTTGGTGGAGGAAGGAGGCAGCTTTGGGCTAGAATCTAGGGAACAAGCCCCCTCCTGACTTCTCTGTCCTCCCCCCACCAGGCCATGCTGCACCAGGAAGGCCACATGGATGACGCTCTGTCACTGACCCGCTGCCAGCAGGAGGAGTCCCAGGCTGCCCGCATGATCTATAGCACTGCTGGCCTGTACAACCAGTTCATCAAGTGAGCGACCTGCCCACTCTGTCCGAGGGCCAGGCCATACCTTGACCCCCATGCTCCTGGCATTCAGGCACCTGACCGCATTAATCTCTACCTCTGACATCCACATCCCTGCTAACGTTCACATGACCACTAACCTCTAAACTCTTGACCTTTATATCCTTAATCTTATTGAGCATTTCTGATCATCACCTTTCAAACCCCTGACACCCAGGCCCTTGACCCTGGACTTCCCAACTTCGACTCCTGTTGGCACTGTCCCTGTGCCTACACAGGCACCAGTCCTAGTTCCAGCTCTGCCCTTGGCCACGTTTAAACTCAGGCCAAGGCGCCTCTTTGTCTTTCTGCATATCCGTCTCCCGCTCTGTTAAAGAGGAGTGTCTGTGGGAGTCCTGCAGGGACGGGGGTAGGCGGGATCCCCAGTGCCGCCTCCAAGGCCAGCACTTGGCCCCTGGCGAACGAGTGTGCGATCCCACAGGGGCCTGGACAGCTTCAGCGGGAAGCCGCGGGGCTCGGGGCCGCCGGCTGGCACCGCGCTGCCCATCGAGGGCGTCGTCCTGAGCCTGCAGGACCTCATCGGCTACTTCGAGCCGCCCTCCGAGGAGCTGCAGCACGAGGAGAAGCAGAGCAAGCTGCGCAGCCTGCGCAACCGGCAGAGCCTCTTCCAAGAGGAGGTGCGGGCGCCGGGCGGGCCTGCGGCGCTGTGGGCGGGGCCTGCGGGCGGGCGTGGCCTCGAGGGCGGGGCCTGCGGACGGGCGGGGCCTGGGTCTCCGGCGGAGCGGCGGCGGGGTCCCGTGCGAGCGGGCGGGAAGCCGTAGACAGTGAGGGGCCGATCTCGTTCCCTCACCGGGAAGGAGGGGCCGGGCCCTCGGGAAAGGCCTGAGAAGTCCGCGGGAAAGGCGCAGAGGCCGCGGACCCAGGGCTGGTGCCGGTGGGGGCGCGGCCTATGGGGTGAGAGGATGGAACCGGTGGGGCGTGGGGCAGATCAGGCGCAGAGGTGGGTCTTTGGGAGACTGGGAGGCAGTATAGGGGGAAACTCAGATGGGTCAGCGCTAGGAGTTGGGGTTGGTTAGGAGAGCCCGAGGAGAAGAGACGTGGGTCTGAGTGCGAAGGGCTGAGCAGAGTAGGAGGAGGGGGCTGGACAAAGGTTGGCGTCTGGTACAGGATGATGGGGATGTATGTTCATTCCAAAGTTGACAACTTGGTCCCCCTCCTCTCCAGGGGTTCCCAGTCTGATGTGGGAGGCAGACATACAAATGATAAAAATAACAATAACAAACCTTACTTGTGGAATAGAGTTACTATATGCAGTGCCAGTAACTAGTAGATGCTATAGAAAAATATTTGGTTATTTTACCTTGAATTTAGCCCTCACTATGTATTAAGAGCTATGTACATGACATCCTCTAAGAACTCCATGGGGGATTGTAATTCCCATATTACAGATGGGTCAGTGAAGGGCAACAAAAATGCCAGGGGATATGGCTGTCAATAAAACAGACAAAATGCCCGCCCGTCCTTACGGTGTTGACAAGGGAGGAGGATAGATGATCAATAAAATAAGAAATTATTCTTTGGCCAGGTAGCTCAGTTGGTTAGAGCATCATCCTTATACACCAAGGTTATGGTTTTAATCCCCAGGCAGGGCACATACAAGAATCAATCCATGCATAAGGAACAACAAATAAATGTGTTTCCCTTTCTCTCTCTCTTCCTCTCTAAAATAAATAAATACATAAAATAAAAGCATTTATATGGTATGCTGGCAAGGAATAAGGAGAAAAATAAAACAGGGCAGCAGTAGGCAGTGCTGGGAGTGGTCCAATTAAAATACAGTAGAATGCTCAAAGCAAGTGACCTGAATGAAGGAGGCATCCATGTGCACACCTGGAGGAGCTAGTGGCAGAGCCAGTCTCTGTGACTCCAGCCTGGTTATGCTCTGAACCACAATGCACTGCCTCTCTTACTGGTGATATGGGCTCCAGGATATAGATAAAACAGTTGTCATAGCAGCATTACTTGTAACAGCCTAAAACTAGAAACAGCTCAAATAGCCACCATTAGAATGGATCCACAAATGTGTCATATCCATAAAATGGATACGGATACACTCAGCAGTAAAAAGGAACAAACGAAACAACAGGTGCAACAATGTTCTTGGAACTTAAACTATAACGTTGAGCAAAAGAATCCATGTACAAAAGAATACTTTCTGTATCCTCCAAGTTCAAATACAGGCAAAAGTCAATTAGAAAATTAAGGAAAGGATTTTCATAAAAGTCAGGATGATGGTTTATCCCTGGCAGCAAGGGTTGTGTAATCAGAAAGGGCATCCAGGCGACTTCTGGCTGGCTGGCAATGTTCTCTTTCTTGACCTGGGTCATGGTTCCACAGCTATTCTTGATATTGGTTTGGTAAAACATACTTTGGTCTTTGTTATTCACAGGTTCTGTATTTTCAATTTGCCTACTTGCTAAAGTTTATTTATATTGCCCTAATCAATACTAGAGCACATGTGTGGCCATGTGCAGAGTGGTAAAAAATTTCAGTCACGTGTAGCCAGCTGAGGTGGAACAAGGCTATGCTCCACTTTCATCTCCTTTTAAGAAAAATCCTCACTCCAGAATATGTTTTTTAAACTGATTTTTAGAGGGAGAGAGAGAGAGGGAGAGAAACATCTATTGATTACCTCCACTATGAACCTGCAACCCCGCAACCGTTGGTGTATGGGGCAATGCTCTAACCAACCAAGCCACACTGGCCAGGGCACATTCTGTTTTCTTGTTTCACATCTCATATTATAAACAAGTATCCTTTTTGGCACATATTTGGTGCTATATATATATATATATATATATATATATATATATATATATATGTATGTATGTATTTGCATTTTGTTGATTTTGTTGCTTAAAATGGGCTCTAAGTGTACTCTTGAAGTGCTGTCTCATGTTCCTAAGCACAAGAAATCTGGGAGGTGCCTTACTGAGGAAATGCATGTTAGATGAACTTCATTCAGGTATGAGTTATTGTTGACTCTTAATGTTAATGAATCAATAATATATATTAAATCAGTGTTTTTTTTATTTTTTATTGTTAAAAGTATTACAAATAGTAGTACATATGTCTCCCTTTTTCCCCCATTGACCTTCCTCCGGCTTCCCCTATATCCCCCACCCCTTCCCACTGTCTTGCATCCATTGGTTATGCTTATATGCATGCATACAAGTCCTTTGGTTGATCTCTTACCTTCCTGCTGTAATTTGACAGTCTCTTCGATGCTTTTCTGCTTCTGTATCTTTTTGTTCATCAGATTATAATGTTCTTTATTATCCTTAAATAAGTGAGATCATGTGGTATTTTTCTTTCACTGCCTGGCTTATTTCACTTAGCATAATGCTCTCCGGTTCCATCTATGCTGCTGCACATGGTAAGAACTCCTTCTTTTTTGTAGCAGCATAGTATTCCATTGTGTAGATGTACCACAGTTTTCTAATCCACTCATCTGCTGATGGGTACTTATGCTGTCTCCAAATCTTAGCTATTGTAAATTGTGCTGCTATGAACATAGGTGTGTGCTTATATCCTTTCTGATTGGTGTTTCTGATTTTTTAGGATATATTCCTAGGAGTGGTATTATTGGGTCAAATGGCAGTTCTATTTTTAAATTATTGAGGGAACACCATTCTGTTTTCCACAGTGGCTTCACCAGTCTGCATTCCCACCAACAGTGAAGGAGGGTCCCTTTTTCTCCGCATCCTCTCCCGCGTTTGTCGTTTGTTGATTTGTTGATGATAGCTATTCTGACAGGTGTTTTGATTTGCATCTCTCGCATGATTAGTGACTTTGAGCATATTTTCATATGTCTCTTGGCTTTCTGAATGTCCTCTTTCAAAAAGTGTCTATTTAGGTCCTTTGCCCATTTTTTGGTTGGATTGTTTATCTTCCTTTTGTTAAGTTGTATGAGTTTCCTGTAACATTGGAGATTAAACTCTTATCAAAGATAACATTGGCAAATACGTTCTCTCATGCAATGGGCTTTCTTGTTGTTTTGTTGATGGTTTCTTTTGTTGTGCAGAAGCTTTTTATTTTGATGTAGTCCCACTTGTTTATTTTCTCCTTAGTCTCTATTGTCCTAGGATCTGTGTCTGTAAAGATATTGCTATGACATATGTCTGCAATTTTGCTGCCTAAGGAGTCTTGTAGGGTTTTTATGGTTTCCTGTCTTACATTCAAGTCCTTTAGCCATTTTGAGTTTGTTTTTGTGTATGGTGTAAATTGCTGATCTAGTTTCATTTTTTGCATGTATCTGACCAAATTTCCCAGCACCATTTATTAAAGAGACTGTGTTGACTACATTGTATGCTCTTACCTCCTTTGTCAAATATTAATTGAGCATAATGGCTTGGGTCAATTTCTGGGTTCTCTATTCTGTTCCATTGGTCTATATGTCTGTTCTTGTGCCAGTACCAGTCAGTTTTGAGAACAATGGCTTGGTAATACAGCTTGATGTTTGGTATTGTGATAAATCAGTGTTTTTAAACAGAAATGCGCACAAAACAAGAGAGCATGAAATTGTTGTGACTAAATAGAGGAACTGCCTATGTTTCCCTGGGGAGTCATGGTTCAGGATTTGCTAACTCAGTGTTCAAGAGGACTTTACAGAACCTAAATATCATGAGTAACAATTGACTTATGTGTATATGTCTTATGTACTTTTCTATGTGTCTGTTATAATTCACAATAAAAAAGACAGAAGATTAAAATGTAAAACAACAAAATCTCACTGATGGTCAGTGTGGCGAGTGAACTGGGCCAACTAGAACCAGGAGTGGGGTGCTTGGAAGTGAAAAGGATGGAAAGAAAACTGTGGGAAAGAGAAGCACAAATTCATTCCTGATGCTAATAAGGCTGTATTAGGTTGGGGACAGAGACACAAGATAGGACTGATCTGGGGAGCCAAGAAGGAGAGGAGGGTGATGGGAGTGAAGGGGGACATGGAGCTATTGAGCTGGTGTAGCTCTGTGAACTCACAGTCACTAGCTGTTGAAGAAATATAAATTAGTGAATCCAAGAAAGGATAGGAAGGAAGACTCGGAACTCCTGGGTGACCCTTGTTTCCTCACTTCAGGGGATGCTCTCCCTGGTCCTGAATTGCATTGACCGCCTAAATGTCTACACCACCGCTGCTCACTTCGCAGAATTTGCTGGGGAGGAGGCTGCCGAGTCCTGGAAAGAGATTGTGAACCTGCTCTATGAACTCCTGGGTAAAGGGGCCTAGTTATGACTTCCCCTGGAACTCCACAGGTCCCAGTACTGTAGGGTCTAACCTATCTCTCCATCTTTAGCCTCTCTGATCCGTGGCAATCGTACCAACTGTGCCCTCTTCTCCACCAATTTGGATTGGTTGGTCAGCAAGCTGGATAGGCTGGAAGCCTCATCTGGTAGGAGAGCTCATGGGAAGAGACAGGGGTTTAGGGGAGGGAAGGGCCACAGCCATCTCACCTCTCATTCTGCTAACCACGCAGGAATCCTAGAGGTACTGTACTGTGTCCTGATTGAGAGTCCTGAAGTCTTAAATATCATCCAAGAGAACCACATCAAATCCATCATCTCCCTTCTGGACAAGCATGGGAGGAACCACAAGGTTAGCCCTCTCCCCTGACTTCTCATCCCCTTAACTCTGAACCCTGCCCCATGGCCCCAGAATTCTCCACTACCCTTCTTCCCCTCCCTCATCTTATTTCTTACCTGGATTCCTCTTCCATATGCTTCTATCTTTTTAAAAAATATATTTTTATTGATTTCAGAGAGGGAGAGAGAGATAGAAACATCAATGATGAAAGAGAACCATTGATTAGCTGCCTCCTACACACCCCCTACTGGGGATTGAGCCCATAACCTGGACATTTGCCCTTGACTGGAATTAAACCCAGAACCCATCAGTCCCCATGCCGACACTCTATCCACTAAGACAAACTGGCTATGGCCCATATGCTTCCATCTTTTAAAAATATATATATATATATTATTGATTTTTCACAGAGAGGAAGGAAGAGGGATAGAAAGTTAGAAACATCAATGAGAGAGAGACATCGATCAGCTGCCTCCTGCATGCCCCCTACTGGGGATGTGCCCACAACCAATGTATGCGCCCTTGACAAGAATCGAACCTGGGACCTTTCAGTCTGCAGGCCGACGCTCTATCCACTGAGCCAAACCGGTTTCGGCCCATATGCTTCCATCTTAACATAAGGCCTCTAACTCATGGTTCTGAAGTGGATTCAGGCCATACATGTGCTTCATTAGATCTATAAAATGCTTTTTAAATTTCCTATAATTTTCCTATTTAATAGTCTTTGGTTTGGTGCATACACACTCTCCACTTTGCCACAGGTTTTACCTGCATTATTTCTAACCACATCACAAATTTACATTACCCATTTGGGAACTCAGTGACTAGCTGTTGAAGAAATATAAATTAGTAAATTCAAGAATAGCAAGGAAGGGAGGGCCCTGGGACTCCTGTGGTGACTTCTTGTTTTTCACACCTCAGGGGATGCTCTCCCTGGTCCTGAATTGCATTGACCACCTAAATGTCTACACCACCGCTGCTCACTTCACAGAATTTGCTGGGGAGGAGCAGACACTAGTTTGTAACCCCTGCTGATCTCAAATCTCACCCTGACCCCTGCACTCTCTCACTAATAGAGCCCTTTCACTCTTTTCCTGGCTTTTTCCTTCTAACATCTTACTTCAGACACTCATTTCTTACATTGCCCATGCTTTATCCCAACTCACATGGCCCCTACCATCTTACCTGACCTTTCTCTTTGACCCTTGACCTTTCTTTGTGATCACAGATATCCCACTTTCTCTACCTCCTCTCAGTCAAAATGTCCATATCCTATTCTGACATACCACCCTTTACTTCTGGCTTCCCACCCAGGGCCTCTCATGGATTCCTGGATAGTGCCCTTACATCATGATATCTGACCTTGGCCTTCAGGTGCTGGATGTGCTGTGTTCCCTGTGTGTGTGTAATGGTGTGGCTGTCCGCTCCAATCAAGATCTCATTACCGAGAACTTGCTCCCTGGCCGTGAGCTTCTGCTGCAGACAAACCTCATCAACTATGTCACCAGGTCTGAACCTAGCCTGACCTCACCCTGACTAAGAGACTCTAGTCCCTTCCTCTATCTACCACCCTGGATTTAACACCTGGTCTTCACAATTGTCTGCTCTTGCCCCATCTCACCTGGCTCCCCACTCTTGTCCTCTGTCCCTTCTCCATTTCTGCATCTGTCTGTTCCTTTCACTCTGTTTCTGTCTCTATTTCTCCTCATCATCATTCCCCCCATCTCTCTCTTCTCTCTGTCTTTGGTGTCCCTCTGTTTGTTTCTATCTCTGCTTGTTCTCCCTTTGTCTGTTTTGTATTCTCTGCCTTCATGTCTCTGCTTCTTTGTTTTTCCTATGTATAACTCTTTTTCTGTCTCTGTCTCTTGGCCTCTTTTTCTCTCCTTCTCCCACTCCCTCCACCCCTAGAATAACCTGGCTCTCCTTTCTACCTCTCCTCCATCTCCCACCCTTGTTCCCTCTCTCCTACAGCATCCGCCCCAACATCTTTGTGGGCCGAGCGGAGGGCTCCACACAATATGGAAAATGGTACTTTGAAGTGATGGTGGATGAAGTGACTCCATTCCTGACAGCTCAGGCCACCCACCTGCGGGTGGGCTGGGCCCTCACTGAGGGCTACAGCCCTTACCCTGGGGGTGGTGAGGGCTGGGGCGGCAACGGGGTTGGCGATGACCTCTATTCCTACGGCTTCGATGGGCTGCATCTCTGGACAGGTATCTGAACCTTTCTCGGGGATGACCAACCCTGACCATTGACCCTAGAGTTTCCAAGCCTTTAACCACATACCTTAGAGTTCTTAGGATCCTGATCCCCCAAACAGGCCAATTTTTGATTCTTTACTTCTCATTTAGCATAACCCTATATCTAGAGGTTCCAGAATCCTGTTCCTAATACATTTCTTTATAGCCTCCAGAGCTCTGACCCCAGAGGATGTATGATCTGTGACCCTAGATATTCCAGAAAACTGCCCTGATTATTATGACCTCTGATTTTGACTTCTGACTCCAAAGGATCCAAAATCCTAACTCCAGAAAGTCTTTAATCTCTGACCCCACAGCCTTAAGGGTCCCAACCTCAGGGGAGCCTTGATCTCTGCCTGCTGTAGAGCTACAGACACTCTTGACTTGAGTTTTCAGGATCCAAACTCCATAAGATACTCTAATATCTGCCCCTTGTCTCTTGATATTATTGGTCCCATGGGACCTCTAATTTCTGACTCCTCCCTGGTGACCCTGGTGCAGGACATGTGGCACGCCCAGTGACTTCCCCAGGTCAGCATCTCCTGGCCCCAGAGGATGTGGTCAGCTGCTGCCTGGACCTCAGTGTTCCATCCATCTCCTTCCGCATCAATGGCTGTCCCGTACAGGGCGTCTTCGAGGCCTTCAACCTTGATGGGCTCTTCTTCCCTGTCGTCAGCTTCTCAGCTGGTGTAAAGTAAGGACTTGCCCCTGTCCCCTTGCCAGTCCCCAGACCTGGGACTGTCCTGAGACAGCTTTCACAAGCACTGTCAACACCCAGCAGCTCATCTTCGAGATGAGCTGTCAGCCCCATAGGTAAAGGTCCCAATGACCTCTACATGACCCCAGACACTTTCAGTGTCCTCCCAGTGACGTTGGCTTCTCCCCAACTCCAGGTTCTTCTAGTGACCTTCAAGTGTCCTCAAAATTTCACAGTGACCTTCTAAAAACGTCAGACGCTTAAATTACCTCAGACTGTCCCAATGACTATGCTATTCCCGTGACCTCCAAATGACTTCAGAATATGATGATGATCTTCTAATGACCCCAAAACCTCCCAACAAATCTGCAATGACTTGGACATTCCTAATGACTCCATACTCTTAAACACTTCTCAGTGATTCCAACGTCTCTCAATGATCTTTCAGTTGCTTAATCCCCCAGTGACCCCACATATTTCAAAGACCTCTCAATTAGTCAGCCTTTTCCCAATGATCGCCAGGCTTTGTGAGTGACTTCCCATTCAGGGGCAATTATGCTTATCTCATAGTTACACCAGGTTCTCAGTGACTCCCAAATGACCTTCATGGTTTCCCAAAAACCTTCCAATATCCCCAAATGCTCTGTTGACCAAGAAACTCCAAAAGACATTCTGTGACCTTACATTAACTCTCAAAGGATCCCACGCTTTACTTCTTTGACTTTCCAATGATTCCCATTGACCTCAGACATTTTTTTTCAACTCTAGAATATCCTTTCTGCCTCCTTTTTAACCTTTATCATCCTTTGACTGTCCAGTGATCTCAGGCCTCCCTAGAACCTTCCATCAACCGTAGGATTGCTCCTTTACTGCTACTGAGCACAGATTCACCGCTGGAACCTGCCCCTCCAGTGACCTCACTCTTCCCATCAGGGTACGGTTCCTTCTTGGTGGCCGACATGGTGAATTCAAGTTCCTCCCCCCACCTGGCTATGCCCCATGCCACGAGGCTGTGCTGCCGAGAGAGCGACTCCATCTGGAACCAATCAAGGAGTATCGGAGGGAGGGGCCCCGGGGGCCCCACTTGGTGGGCCCAAGCCGCTGCCTTTCACACACGGACTTTGTGCCCTGCCCCGTGGACACTGTCCAGGTACTGCTTGTCCTGTAGGGGTTTCCTGGTGAAGCAGACTCCCTTCGGAGTCAGGGAGCTGAGCTGGAAGTCAGGAATCTTGTTTAATAGAGCGGGAAACTAAAGTAGAAAGGAGGAGGCAAAGGACTCTCAAGGCAGACTCCCATTTCAGGGAGTCCTCACTATAGCCTCACTATAGCCTCCCTGGTGACCCTGGTGCAGGACATGTGGAATCGTCTGGAAATGGGTCTGTCTCTCCCATGTCCTGGAAGCTCCATGAGGACAGAACCTGGGCTTCCTCAGATTCTACCATGTTCCCAGTCCAGAGCCAGGTTCAGAGGAGATGCTCAGAAAATGTTTGCTGAATGAATGGTCAAGTATCTTTCTTTCTCTGTACAGTGAGGATTTGAACAATACTTAACTCATAATAATACCTCATAAGGATTCAGTGAAAT